>OX421498.1:34432798-34580298 GCA_949126835.1 Anisus vortex
GGGAATGATTCGAGAGGCCGACGAGATATCGACAAGAAGGGAAAAACAATCAACAAGGGAGCTGTCACGAAAATACACACCCCCCCCCCTTTTTACCAAAGCCTCGAGTCCCTTCAGGGAGAGTTAACTCAAGCCAAAGGTCAATAACTCTCGCCCAGTTTGTCCTTTTTTATCTTCCACCAATTATCCTCCCCCACCCCGGTACTCTCCTCTGCCTCTCCCTTTGGAGCGTCAATAAAGATTGCGCGAAATGGAGATTTTTTTAGCATTTCCATTTTTGGGGGGATATGTGGTCGATACAATCGGAAAAAAACAACAACAACAAAAAAGTTGTAAGAAAAGCTTATCGAATCAATTTTTGATAAATGGGAGAGATGAAAATGTATTATGCATGTTTTGCTCCACATTTTGTGGTCCGCATTTCCAATTACTTATTATCGTGTCTAATTATACATTTCATTTGTGCACGAGTGACGCAAAATTTACTAAAACGCACACAAACCATATATTTTAGTTTAAGCTTTAACCAAAGACTATAATAAGATGGACCGCTTGCTTTGATATTTCTGCTATTTGATAACTTGAAACACTTAGCTAAAAGCAGAAAAAGTAAGATATTGGCTAGGATTAAAAGCAGAAAAAGTAAGATATTAGTTACGTTAAAACATTTTAAAGCTGGAAATGTTGCACTAGGCAAACAGTTCTAAAAGTCTATGGCGGGGTTACTATTGTACTCGTCAAGTCTATTACAGGAATGGTACTTTATTTATTGTATTCTCCTTTTCCTTGGGTCAAGAAAACAAGTATAACAGGTCCCAGTGATAGATGGGTGGAAGATTACGCCCCCCCCCCACACAAACACACATGTCCACTTGTCCAGTGCTCCAGACGTAATGCGCCTGACGTGTACTGGACGGAGGTTATGTCCCAGCCTACCCACGCACGCTTCCCCTTCCCTCCTCATTCTTTGACCTAACCCTAGCCAGACTCTACCTTTTTTTTTGTCTGGCTGCTTACAGACGTAAACCTACGTAGGAACTATTTGTCGAAGAGAAGATTTTGACGCCTGTGACGTATTGTCTTGAGTCTCTGCTGTTGTTGTAGTAGTTTTTCCTAAAGGAGGGGGGAGCTGTGGTTAGGGCTATGACGTAAGCAGTGGGCGTCATATTATTCTGTATGGACTAAACAATTTTTTGTTCTTTGTTTGTTTGTATGTATATATATGTGTGTTCTTGTGCGGGCAGAGGTCAGTTTATCTTTTTTTGTTGTTGTGGTTAAAGGTTGTTGACACGATTTCTTAGATTTCTTAGAAAGTTAATGGTTTCTCAAATAATTCGGGCAACCCTTTCCATTCTCCTTATGCAATTTCGAGGAAAAAAAACTTATATGAATTTTTACTTGCATTCGGAATTTTTAGAAATTATGGAATAATGTCTGTCTCTTACGTTAGGGATCATCAACCCACGGCACGCGTGCCACATTTGGCACGTTATGCGATTTTCAAGAGTACGTGGAGGACCCTCCTAAAAAGCAACTCTTATACTTATACACGATATTGAGTGATTGAGGAAGGGGACTTTTATGCTGTTAGAAATTAGAAACCCTACTTTGTCAAACTGTTAACAAAGGTTTCCCGACCCCTGCATTATATTATTACAATGTATTATACAATTAAAATGTATCCTATTATTGCAATGTATTATATATTAAAATATTACATTTTAAAATGTGTAGATAAAAAGATGCAGAATACCTAGGGGAACAAATAAAAGTATTTATATCCACTCTAAATATAATGGTTTGCAATTAATGTACAAAAGTGTAAAATGTGTATCAACGTGCCCCCCTCTCCCCTATATGTCTGTTTACGCAAAGTAAACGATATTTAAGTATCTGACATGAAAAAAAAAATAGTACACCACGAAATTGCCGAAACGTACTCACCTCGAGTTTGCGCTGAAAGAAGTCTGTGCCAGCACACAACGCTTTCAGTATAGTCTACGGAAGAAAACATAACATAGTTTGTTAGTTATGATATAATAACCAATACACACAACGCTTTCAGTATAGTCTACGGAAGAAAACATAACATAGTTTGTTAGTTATGATATAATAACCAATACACACAACGCTTTCAGTATAGTCTACGGAAGAAAACATAACATAGTTTGTTAGTTATGATATAATAACCAATACACACAACGCTTTAGTCTACGGAAGAAAACATGACATAGTTTGTTAGTTATGATATAATAACCAATACACACAAGGCTTTCAGTATAGTTTACGGAAGGATGAAAACACAGTTGTTTAGTTAAGATATAATACACTATAGCCTTTTGCATTGAAACCAATAAACAAATTGTTAATTTTGTTTGGAGAATAGGCTAAAGACACTATAACATTGAGACACTATAACAATTGTTTTTGTGATTAGTGTTATATGTGGTTAAGTTATAGTTATATTTGAGTTTTATTTGTAATTAGACTGACTGATGATTATATTATAGCTGTTGGTATAGTGTTGAGGTCTTACAAGGTGATTGAAACAATCAAATAATCAAACACATATTGCGCGAAGTAACAATACACGCATAATAAATATATATATACGTTGTACAAGATGAAGCTGTGTATACAATGATTGAATGCAGTCAATAGAATAAACTATTACAGCAATAAGTCCAAGTTACACTGATTCACTCCCCGACTTTATCTTAAATAACAAAAAAACAAAAAGAAAATCTACTGATAAGCATTTTAAAACCATTTGTGATTTTTGACGAAACGAGAACGTCTTCGGAAAGTATGTCACGTCACACACAGAAAACTTGGAGAAAAACATATCTTAACGCCACCTCTTAAAGGCACAAAAAAGACACGGAAGTGACGTAAGAAATCTTGTAAAGACTTTCGTGAAAAGAGGAAGTGACGTCAACATACTTTAAAAACACAATTGATCTAAAAAAATCCACTTTGTGTTTTAATATATCTGCCTACATTTTACATAAGAATGTGCACAAAAATTTTTTTTTTTTTTAATAATAAATTAAAAAGCCCTATATTTATAATATCGTTGATGGGTTAATACTTGTAAGAGATTACTTATCATAATATGTTAGTTTATAAATTGTAGTAAGGTGCGCATGATATTGAATGAACGATTTGGCATTATGGTATAAAAGAGATTCTGATAATCCAAGAGTTTCTTATTAACGAAGAAACCAAAGAGAAGTTCGTTGAGATTCAGACGGCAACCAAGCTAGTTTTGGTATCTTCTCCTTTTCAACAAGTTGTGGCTCTGATAGTTATTATACAAGGAGATATAACTGTAGACTTGGAAGATTGACGTATGAAAGAGATCTTATGTTACGGATAAACATCACATATTAAAATAAGTGGATTACTCAACGCCTTCTTTAGATCTATCAGAATACCATCGTTGATACATTGTTTGTGATGTTCGTCCGGTGACAATACTTATCAGCCGTTCAATATGCAAGTGAGATGCCTCAGACATGAGTTATAAATACCCCACGGATCCAGTAGAAAAATGGACTTTCTTAATTTAAAGCAAACCACATTTTATTGAGCCTTAGGCAGCAAGGAATGTGATAAACACTGGAACCTTTTGGCCACTAATAAAGACAGATGTCCCTAGGTGGAGTAAAAACAAAAAATTAGACCCACTTCTCCACCCGTTTCCACTTCCGACCAGATTTACATAAAGTGTCGTACTGGAGTAAACCAGTTTAGTCGACGGTGATTGGCGAGTCCTGCCAATAGAGGATATCAACACTCGCTTTTTTTTTGGTCACCAGCTAAGTCAATCGGATGGTTGGGGGGGGGGGGGGGGTAATGATGTACAGAGACAATGTGTAAATTGGCCTAATCTGATGCAGGAGGGATATGTATGTCACAACAAACCCAGATCTAGGGTGACACAAACACAACATTAACGCCAGCTAGATATCTCCACTAATAGTTCGAATGAGCTCTCATCTAAATTAAAACAAAAAATTGAGGCTTTCTTCATCTATTTAAAGTGAACAATTTCTTCTTCATTTTGTGTCACAGACGGTCTTTTTATATAGAAGATTATTTCGTCCTACGCTTTTCCACTAAATTGTATTTCAATTAAGACTTTAAAACTTTTTTAAGTTGTTGGTTTCCGGGATTTTTCAAGAAACCCATTCTTTGTCCTGATGCCACTTGTGAAGAAATTTAATTGCGTTTGTTTTTATAAAAGTGTCTTTGTGTCTACATCTAACTGATAATTGTATAGATATTCTAAATTAGAATCTAAAGCCTTGTATTAAACAATGAATATGTTCCTTATCCTTCTACCCTCTACAGTTTCTTGGTTTAGTGATTTAGTTTTCTGTGTAACGTTCGCTTTTACTTAATCTATCGCTCAATTCATTACGACACACAAAAATATTAATAAATGAAAGTGAAAAAAAAGAATGATTCGGGGACAATATTACAATTAAAAATGTATCTAAGATATTTACTTACAAATGTTTCAAGCCTCATAGTTTATGTAATGTATTTGTCCAGTCCTCAAATTTGTTCTCTATTTGAAGGGTTTTAATCATTAGTTTTTTTTAGATAATCCCATTTTCAAATAATGGAATTCGTTACTAACAAACTAAATGAAGTATCGACGGCTAATGTCAATTATAAGCAACGAGCTGCTTCAATATGTTCTGCCTTCTGTTCCCAGCGGTTTTGAAATCAAAGTGACCGAATTACTATATAATTCGGACAAGTAAAATCAAATACTACAAATAATTAAAAAGCATGAAAAGGAAAGACAACTTCCTATACAACTTTAGTTAGAGTTATCCTTTTTCTCTTTCTTTTTGTTCTTTTCTTTTTGTTCTATTCTGTTTTAGTTCTCAAGTAACAATCAATGAATGGAGTAACACTATGATGATGGAGTGCGTAAATCAGATTCTATGGTTTTGGTGAAATAATATTCTCCCTCTGGCTGGGTTTCTAGAATGGTGCTCCTTGTTAGCGCTCTGTAAGATGAGCGTTTATGGGTGTCACCAGAAAGGAAGATGGGGGGATGGAGGAGAAGAGGGTGGAGGGGGGAGGGGAGGGGGAGGGATGCACGCTAGAACTCGAGTCTTAGTATTCTTGGTCAATGCCACTCTTGAAGCGCTCGGTTGGAAACTTCTGAAGATTGTTCATTCTAAATTTGTGCCCAAGGTTGAAATGGGATCGATTATGGAGAAAAAGTATGTTTAGTTTACGTATCATTTAATGGGCCTCTGAGATAACAATGTGTGGTAGTTCTATTGTGTCTAACGAGTGTTGTTGTTTTAGTTTAAAATGCTTTTTTTTCCAGAAGAGTTGTCGGGTTGGAGTCTCAAATTAGTTTATTTTGGACACGTAAAAGTATTGTAATATTCTTAATTTAGATTGACTGAATGCGCTCATGAACCCGGATCTGTTACTGGTATCGTATGCAGAATAAATTTTCCTAACATGGAATAGTCACGGAAACAGCTGGTGTCCACCAACCAACTTGGAATCTTCCTCGAAGGGAGGAAAGTATTAAAAAAAAAAGATTTGAGAAACGCTGTAACCGTTGCACGAGCTGTCGACACGTGACGGCCATATCGACGCCATACTAATTGGGAAGTTGCATGACGGGATACGCTGGTTTCAGATTTAATCAAGGATAGTCTGAAGTCTGGGGGCGCGTCCAATCCCCCCACCCCCCAACATGTCTATGGCCCTTGTCTATGGCCGCATCTGTCCCCTTTACGGCGTTGGCCCACGCGAGTAGGGGTAGGATTTATTCATATCGGAGAAATATCGAGTGACCGAAGTCGTAATGGGCGGAATCGTTATTATGGTGGGTAGATACCAGTTGGACTTTGTATGATGCTTGTATGATGCTTGTATGATTACATTCAATATTGATTTTGAATATCGATTAGGCCATAGAGATCAACTGTGTTACAAGGAGTGATGACTCGATGAAAGTGGGAAGCACACAGTTAGGTAGACAATAGCAACAGTTTTAATTAACTTGTCTGGATATATATTTGCTGACATTATAAAAAAAAAAAAAAGAAATACATATAAAGCAGAGAAAAAAACAAATAGATTTATACGACATGCACATGGTTCTAGAAATGGAGTAACAGATGGGTTACTGTACAGATGTGTGAGTCTGTTAAATGGCAAGACATGCCAAAAACAATAGAAATGCTAGAGTTTGCCAGAATAAACTATATGTGGAAAGACATGATCGCCTACGCCATTTTATGATGATGATGATATATATAGGCTATAATAATATATAATATAAAGGTCTAAATACTACACTTACAAACATCTGCCTAAAAACATAACTTTCAAATGTCAAATGTGTCAAATTTATCAAATGTATTATCCCTATTGTTTTAAACAAAATAGCTCAATTCCTTTTTTTTTCAATAAAACAATCAGCTATTGAGATTTAAAAAAAAAAAAATTTATGTCCTTAGTGCGTCACGTGATATTTTGGCTAATGTGCTTTGCGCATGTCAATAGTTGATACATTATTTCTGTACAATGGAAGGAATATTCACCCGATAAGCCAAGTAGCCTAACCAGATATTGGTTTTCTAGTCTGTACATGCGAGTCTGTCTGGCTGCGTGTGTGTCTGTGCGTGTATGTGTGCAGTAGCGTTAGGTAAATCATTACGTCATGCAACATTTATTTAATGGCAAAACAAAATTGCCATGACATATCTTCTGTTGAATCTACGGTACTATATCGTCTACTTGCACAGCTGATCAATAGTAGTATTAACCCTTACAGTCCCGGGCGCGTATATAGCGGGACTGAAGATAGCATAGATAGAAAGTAGGTCGGTACAGGAAGGGTTAAATTGATACTTAACTTATAAATGGGGGGGGGCATGGTGGCCGAGCGGCAGCGCGTTCGACTGGCGTACCGTATATCCTGGGTTCGAATCTTGGTAAAGGCTAGGATTTTTTTCCCCGGGTCTGGAGTATGTCCCCTGAGTCTACCCAGCTCTGATGGGTACCTGCCCTTAGTTGGAGTAAAGTAAAGGCGGCTGTGCATAGTGCTGGCCACACAATCACCTAGTATGTCGTGGCCACAGAAAATGGTGAAAGCTGCTTCACCGACACTATGGATCAATTTGGTCCGACGGGTACTATTAGCTTATAAAAATGCACCGTCGATGGGTAAACAACTAACTGCTAAGCTTACGAAATCAAATTTCTAAGATTTGATTATTTTCTACATGTACAAATGGAGGAGCATCAAAACTTTCCTTCTATGAATCATCACAAAGCCCGTTAGGATCAATATAGGGTACACAAATTCCCCCCCCCCCCCGCCACCTCAACTCTTTCTCTCGGTCAGGTTGACCCGAAATAGTTACGTCATAGCTATGTCTCGTTTTTCATTTGGTCTAGACTGAGGCTGACACGAACCAAAATTATAAATTTAAAAAAAAAGAATACTAAAAATAAAAATTGCTTTTTTTAATGAATACTTTGCAAGACAAGATAGAACCAAATATAAAAAAAATAAATTTATTGATGTTTTGTGTTTTTGGAATGTATATAGACTTGGCACACATATAGTATAGGAAATCGAGTTATACAAGACTAATAGAAAGGCAAGCTTCAGGAATCTTTTAAGCTAGTGTAAGGGAGAGAACGCGGTTTTTATAAGCTGTGACTCATAGGGTTTACACGAGTGAGGAGGAGAAACTGGGAGATAAATAAAAAATAAAGCATTCAATAAATAAGATAGACAGATAGACATTGCCCTTTTTGCAGAAAACTATTTCGAAGATTGATTATAAAAGAACAACCTAGACGTGAATCTAGATATGAGACATAAAACAAGACGTAATACAAGTATAAACATTAATTTACAAGCTACGAAAAGATATAGACCTACAAGAAAACTCAACGTAAAAACCCTGACATAAAACTAGAAAGGAGAGTGATAATAAACATAGAAACAAACCCAGAAATAAACATAGAAATACACCCTAAAAAATATACTTAGACATATAAACGTTAGACGACAATTATACAACACTAGGTGTTATGCCCGTCACAATGACGGAGAAACGAATTATTACAATGTTGTTGTTTTTTGTTAAAAGAGACAGAAATAAACTAACCCATAAAAACAAAGTTTTTATTATACTCCCTTGCTTCGTAAACTAAGTTTATAATTAATTTATATTATTATGAATTTCCACACTAAAAATGTGCGCACCCTTTTTTGTTTCGGGCCAAAGCCGAAAAGTTTATTTGTTTCCGTCTCTTCCGGTAGAGGCAGCCATGTTTTACGTGAAATATTCTTTTCGATTCGAAAATTGGTTGAAGGAATTCGTGACTATTCCAAAGACTATGATGCTGAAAATTTGATAGAATGTATTGTTAGTTGAGATAAGTCTGCTGCCCAAGTTTCAGCTCGATTGGACGACGGGAAGTGGTCGAAAAATTGATGCAAAGTTTTGCAAGCAGACAATCAGACAGACAGTGCGAGTTAATAGAAAGTGAATAATAACAATCAATATTACAATAAAAACTGTAGTGAGAACATTTCTTTCGGTCTTAAGTTGTTTGGTTATTGCTATTTTTTGTATTGTTTACGGTCGCCTTGCCCTGGAATATGCATATGAAGTATTGCTGTCAAGCGTCTGACTTCTTATTAATAATATTAAACAAACAATAACATTATCAAAAGGAAAAAAACAAAAAACAAATACCAAACAATAAAAATAGTAGACAGCAATATTTCACAGTCCGGGAAAACTTCAATGATACAAAATGTTTGAAAGACATCACAAAAAAAAATCTTTTCTAAAACGCCCAATTTCAATGTTACAGTTAGTTTTATTTCTTTGTTACATGTGTTTTGTCGACTATCGGTTCTATAACGAAAAAGCCATTAGTAGGCTACTTTACTTATAAGCCAAGCTAACTCAAACCTACGTTTCTGACCACACTATCCCATGTTACGCCGCTGATACATAATTCAATGCTGCAAGGGCTAGGGATCACAAAATCTCGAACATGTGTGACATCAGACATTTCCTCTAATCCTCAAAATGAAGTCTTAAGAAATATTTTTTGTTGTTGTGTAGATGTGTTGTTGTTGTATATATTTTCTTTTGAAAACGATAGTTTCGTATCTCTTGTCGCAAATGACATGTAATGTCATCTTTGTTACAAACTCAGACAGATAGGCGTGCCTTTCTTTGGCATGAACTTCTGAGTCTGCACTCGAGTCGAAAACATACAACGTCTCCCCTAGCCTATATTTAATCTTGCCAATTGTCCAAAAAAGAAAAGGAAAGTATCCCGTCAGACAAGATTGATCCATGACGCCGGTGAAGCAGCGTTAGCCTGTTTCTGTGGCCACGGCATACTAGGGGATTGTGTGGCCAGTACAGTGCCTTAACTTGATGCCAACTAATGTTAGGCATCCGTCAGAGCTGGGATGTCTCAGGGGAATTGGGGTACCGATAAAAAAATCCTGACCTTTACCAGGATTCGATACGATAGTCGAACGCGCTGCCGCTCGGCCACCCAATTTTTGCTTTTAGAAAACAAAGTAGATAGACACTTAGGGGCACCGTTGCCGAGCCGGCAGTGCGATCGGATGGCGTACCAAAGGTCCTGGGTTCGAATCCTGGTGAAGGCTAGTGTTTGTTCCCGGGTCTGGAGGGTGTCCCTGGGACTACCTTAATTGTTTTCTAACAGAAAAAATTATATATCTCTTTTCTTTTATAATAAAACAAACACATATATCTGCTTATGCTTATCTTAAATTAATTATATATATATATTTATATATATATATTGATTTTTCATATCATTTTATAATTCTTTATAAAGACAACTTTTTTAGAACTATTTCTTCCAGAGTGGCATTTGGGCATGGAATGGGTTGCCTGAACAAACCAGGAAAACCAGAAAATGAAAATCATTTAAAACTTTAATAAAGATGTAAAACTAGATTCGGACCACGGATGAGCGTAGGACGCAATAATCTTCTTTATAAAAGGAGCGACTGTAGCCTAATATATAAGAAGAAGAAAATGATGAAAGATGTGTGTTTTTTTGGATTAAGCTTGTCCAAATAGCCACCCATATTAAATACAGACACTAAATGAGAAAAAAATAGTTTTTTTAATTAAGGTATTAGGTAAAGCTAATATGCTAATGTGCTTAATGGGATGATTGTTAGAATTTTAAAAATCTTCGTGTCATATATGTAAATAAAGTAATCATTTATAATAAATTGATAATGAGTTAATAATTCTTTTTGTCAAAAGAAAAATATTTTTTTGGCGTTCTTGTATATAGTACGCACAAAAATCTGATCAATAGGCGCTATTATAATTATAATAATGTCATCAAAGTGGGAGTACGAATATACTCTCTAATCAAAATAGCACCATGACGTCACTTTGAAACAGACGACGAGTGTGACGTCATGTCTAGACAGACATCCTATTCCCGCCCTTCACGGACACAGAAAAACATTCAATAATAACTTTTCGGCGAGTTCAGGACTCAGGAAGTTTGCACTTTAAAATTCATAAGCAGACAACACCATACACAACAAATGTACACACAAAACAACAATGTTATTAGATCTAGCTAAAAGCTTTTTGCAGAATTAAACTCAGCAATTGAAATTGGCAACTATTTTGAATAGAATAGAAAGGAAAGAAAACAATTTGCAAAACTTCATTTTTAAGTGGTATTTTTACAAAAATAAAAGCTTATTTGTTATTACTTATGTTATAACAGTTAACTATATTCTTAATAGAAATGAAATTCACAAAAGTAATAAATATAACTGCAAAAAAATAAAAAAAATAAAAAATAAAATAATTTGTCTCAAAAATGTTGAATATACGCAATGAGAGTTTATAACACAAATAACATTTATAAAATGCATAGCCGACGCGTTGTTTTATATAAGATTAGTGAACTACCCGTCGGACCAAACTGATCATAGTGCTGGTAAAGCAGCGTTTACCAGTTTCTGTGGCCACGGCATACTAGGGGATTGTGTGGCCAGCACGATGCCTAGCCGCCTTTACTTTACTCCAACTAATGTCGGGTATCCATCCGAGCTGGGTATACTTAGGGACACTCTCCAGTCCCGGGAAAGAATCCTAGCTTTCACCAGGATTCGAGTCCGGGACTTCGGTACACGCGCTGCAACGTGACCCATACTGTTTTATATGATAAGGAACAATTCCCCAGCAGTTTTCAATACAGTCTAGATCGAGTTGTAACATCAACCATGTGTGCTCGTGTGTGTAAAATTCTTCAAACATAGATTTGTACACTAAATTCGCAAAAAATAACAGGATCTGGATGGGTGAACGAATGGCACTTAATAAACATCAGAACAAAAAAGTCATTATATAGGGTACTGGTCACATGGATCTTGCAGTACCCAGGTCTGCGAAAAAGGAGATTCTTCACACATCTGCAAACAAGGGCTCAAACAAAAAACAAAACAAATTAGAATCGCAATGGAACTCTTAATGGAGTTCTGCAATCAAATGAAACAGTTAATTAAACCCTAGCTAAAATTAAAAACATTGATTCAAGAAATTCTAAATAAAACGACAATTTAAAATTTTTATTTGATTACATTCCCAAAGCAAGGTTCGTGTGAGACTTCAGAATGCCGAGGTGTCTGAGTCGCGTTTTGTTGACGAACAAAATCACTAGTAATCAATATGGCGCTTAGTTAAGCGACAATTGGAAGATTGTTTCACGAATTCCCATCTACTTTCTGATAAAAACCCACAATGATTTTAGACAACAGCATGCTCAATGAGATGACATGGTTAGACGCGCTATAGAAATGACTATCGTCGTCATCATCTTTGGCTTATCTTGACAACTGGTTAGTTCTTGCAGCACTTTTATCCCTGCCTGTATATGCAACAAGCTAAATTCCCCGGCGTTGCCAAGGGGGGGGGGGGAATAAAACAGGCCTGTATAAGCTACAGATAAAATATGCTAAGTCAAATTGTGAAGGTGAAATATGAGGCAATAAGATCACGTGTCTTTAAATAAACCAATTTGATTGGTTAAACACACACGCAAGGTTTTTTATATATAGAGATAAAAAAAAAACTATTTATATGTAAAGGCGCACCTTACTATGCACTTGATGACTTTCGAGGTATTGATTGAACTAATGGACTTGATTATTTTGGACTTGTCAGCACAGCCAGGCAGACGATATTAGATAAATACATGTCACTGGTCAAGAAATCTATAAACCAGTCAGTTTTTCAACAAAATTTTCCTTTTTTTCTTCTTACATTTTTACACCCAATGTTGTCGTCTGTTATTCGTGCCGCGCTCGGACCTGGGAGTAAGCTATCGACCGCCAGGTTACGATGACCTAGGAGTGGTCAAAATGAATAGGAGCATAGTGCTGACATTAGAGATAGACAGAAAGAGAAAGAGAGAGAGGGGGGGGGAGAGAGAGAGAGAGGAGGGTTAAAAAGAAAGATACAAAAAAAGAAAAAGGAAATTGTATTGGTAACACAGTTTTTAATCTATAGATTTAAACCTAACACCCGATGCAAAGATTTGTTGGCGTTGGTCCAGCGAGATATGAATAGCGCATTAGGTCATCGCATGAATCGATAAGCAGAGATACCACTTAGAACGAATCAGCTTGGACTAAAAAAGAACACACACACACACACAAATCACACACAAGCAGCACTACACATCTATGCTGAGAGCAATGATAGGGTCAAGGGTCTTGACACTGAACACACCAGACGTTGAAAGTTTTTAAATAAATGAATGAATGCTTTCTCTTCCACTCCCCCCCCCCCTTTCAACACTTACACAAATTGTCAATGTTAAAAACAACAACAGCAAATAATCAATACTCTTGTTATTGCCTCCTTTGTTTGTTTGTTTTTTTATTGTCGCTTTTTTTTCCACTTTTCAAAATAATCTGAGTTGAGCTCATTAAAACCGGTAGTTGGGAGCTTAAAACAGAAACACGAAAGCGGATTTCCGTTGTAATTGAAAAATTGTTGGTTAAGAGTTAAGAGAGCCATCAAATTAAAAAACAACAAAAACAATATCGGAAGTAAAACTCGAAATTCGAAACCAGCCTGATAGAATATTAATTATAGCATGCAAGTATGCGGGCATACGAGATACAGTGTTTGATAATCTGAGTTTTGATCTACCTTTCTTGAGTCCTGAACGGATTCAGGGACGATGCCTGTGAGGATGAGGTAGCCGATCCCAACAATTTTGTTGACCACGGCAATTGACCAAGACAAATGCATAAGGCCAGCGCAATATAAACCCGCAGATTAATACCTTATATCTTTTATCTTACGTTGCAGACGCGTCTTCTATAATTCAATAATATACATTCAATAATTACATTATAAGTTTATCTGTGGTGTAAACAATCTTATGAGGGAAGAATAGTAAGTTGTATATTTACATGTAGTTATATTTATAGTTAAGCATGTACTTGGCACTGTCACGTGGCGCTAATTGGATTATCTATAACCATTTCTTATGTTTTCACTTCCGCTATACATTGCGCGGACTTATAACGCAACATCCAGCGAATTTGACCATTGTAAAATTTAAAAAATGAAAGTATATTTTCGTGGTATCGGTAATAACGATGAGAAATCTAAATAAAGCCTTCTATGTAGTTTTGTAATATAGTCTAAGATAAGTAATCATTTATTGATAACATATAACCATCTCAGTAAATATTTATTTAAAAAATAATTATTTTATAGAAACTGAAGATTGATCTCATTTTTATTGTGATTGTCTCACTGATATAACTAAAGTCTGAAGAATACCAAAATCTAAAAATAAATATGAATTGTGTATAAAACAAATCACTACAAATTCTAAGTCAAGTCTATAGGGTGTCCCTGAAACTATGAAACCGCAAGTCATTAATTTATCGGAAACACCGATTTTGAGGTTCAAATTACGCAAAAGATGAACACGTCGGCTTTTACACTTCGGCGTTTCGGTGTTTGAAGACGTGGGGCGTTTCTCACGTTTATCGAGTGGACGGGTACAGTCTTTATACCATTTGATACGTTTATCGAGTGGACGGGTACAGTCTTTATACCATTTGACACGTTTATCGAGTGGACGGGTACAGTCTTTATACCATTTGACACGTTTATCGAGTGGACGGGTACAGTCTTTATACCATTTGATACGTTTATCGAGTGGACGGGTACAGTCTTTATACTATTTGATACGTTTATCGAGTGGACGGGTACAGTCTTTATACCATTTGATACGTTTATCGAGTGGACGGGTACAGTCTTTATACCATTTGATACGTTTATCGAGTGGACGGGTACAGTCTTTATACCATTTGATACGTTTATCGAGTGGACGGGTACAGTCTTTATACCATTTGATACGTTTATCGAGTGGACGGGTACAGTCTTTATACCATTTGATACGTTTATCGAGTGGACGGGTACAGTCTTTATACCATTTGATTACGTTTATCGAGTGGACGGGTACAGTCTTTATACCATTTGATTACGTTTATCGAGTGGACGGGTACAGTCTTTATACCATTTGATTACGTTTATCGAGTGGACGGGTACAGTCTTTATACCATTTGATTACGTTTATCGAGTGGACGGGTACAGTCTTTATACCATTTGATTACGTTTATCGAGTGGACGGGTACAGTCTTTATACCATTTGATACGTTTATCGAGTGGACGGGTACAGTCTTTATATCATTTGATACGTTTATCGAGTGGACGGGTACAGTCTTTATATCATTTGATACGTTTATCGAGTGGACGGGTACAGTCTTTATACCATTTGATACGTTTATCGAGTGGACGGGTACAGTCTTTATACCATTTGATACGTTTATCGAGTGGACGGGTACAGTCTTTATACCATTTGATACGTTTATCGAGTGGACGGGTACAGTCTTTATATCATTTGATACGTTTATCGAGTGGACGGGTACAGTCTTTATATCATTTGATACGTTTATCGAGTGGACGGGTACAGTCTTTATACCATTTGATACGTTTATCGAGTGGACGGGTACAGTCTTTATACCATTTGATACGTTTATCGAGTGGACGGGTACAGTCTTTATACCATTTGATACGTTTATCGAGTGGACGGGTACAGTCTTTATACCATTTGATACGTTTATCGAGTGGACGGGTACAGTCTTTATACCATTTGATACGTTTATCGAGTGGACGGGTACAGTCTTTATACCATTTGATACGTTTATCGAGTGGACGGGTACAGTCTTTATACCATTTGATACGTTTATCGAGTGGACGGGTACAGTCTTTATACCATTTGATACGTTTATCGAGTGGACGGGTACAGTCTTTATACCATTTGATACGTTTATCGAGTGGACGGGTACAGTCTTTATATCATTTGATACGTTTATCGAGTGGACGGGTACAGTCTTTATACCATTTGATACGTTTATCGAGTGGACGGGTACAGTCTTTATACCATTTGATACGTTTATCGAGTGGACGGGTACAGTCTTTATACCATTTGATACGTTTATCGAGTGGACGGGTACAGTCTTTATACCATTTGATACGTTTATCGAGTGGACGGGTACAGTCTTTATACCATTTGATACGTTTATCGAGTGGACGGGTACAGTCTTTATACCATTTGATACGTTTATCGAGTGGACGGGTACAGTCTTTATACCATTTGATACGTTTATCGAGTGGACGGGTACAGTCTTTATACCATTTGATACGTTTATCGAGTGGACGGGTACAGTCTTTATACCATTTGATACGTTTATCGAGTGGACGGGTACAGTCTTTATACCATTTGATACGTTTATCGAGTGGACGGGTACAGTCTTTATATCATTTGATTACGCTCTATATCAGCAGCTGAGTATTAACCATTTGTACGCCATACGAGAAACTGGTTCAAGCCGACACGACGCTCAGCCCAAAACATTTTTTCGATTCTAACACTTTTTTTTAAAGAATGCCATTGTAAGTGATGGAGATAACTCCCCCGGGTATCAGCTCGGTTAATCCGAATGTCTTGTCCTCCTTGTACTGTCCACACACGCCCATTGCAAGTTGTGTTTTTTTACATGATTTATGAATCAAATAGTATAGACATCGATTTTTTATTTATTTCTGCTACAACTGCAGACAGAAATACTAAAACAACAACAGCAACAACAAACAAACAACAACTATAAACGATGTTTTTGGTGTTTCCGAGAAAAAAAAGAGAAACAAGAGTGCAATATTATGGTAACATTTCATCTTATATTTTTGAGAACCCTTGCATCTAAATTTGAGTTTATTCTCGTTCATTGTCTAATCAGTATCTTATCTGAAATTTTAGTTGCACTGACAATAATATCTTGTTATCTGTTTTAGATTGTCTTGTATGTTTTTTTCGGTACACACAGTCCCAAATGAAAAACATTTTGTCACCTCGCTAGAGTATTGTTTGTTCAATATTCGGATTAATGTATTCTATGTTGATATAAATAGTGATTGATACAATGTATACAGTTTTTTTGGTGCTTGTTACGACATTCTTTAGTGGATTTGTGAGAACTGAGATTTGCCAAAAGGTAGACTCATGCCGATGTACTTACAAGGATTCTCACATAGATCTCTCGCCAATGGTTGTTGACCCTTACAGACCTTCACCAAAGCCACCAAAGTAAGACATAATTTGTTCTGTTAATAAAACTATATTTAAAAAAGTACAGCACACCGAAACGTAATTTGCTTGTAAAAGTAAAAGTAATGTATCTTCGTAAGACCTGTTCGAACTATAGTGGCATTTAATGAACTGTTAACAAGTTTCCGGGGACCACCGCATACAACGAAATAGTGTGGCAATTATTATTCACAGACACATTAACTTTTTTTTTTCCAAATTAATGTCAGGTACCAATTAGAGATGGTTAGACTCAGGAACACTCCACTCCTGGGGAAAACTCCTGGCCTTCAATCGTACTGGAACCAGGGACCTTCGGAATCTTGTAGGTCTAAGTGATTGAGGTCTAAATGCTGGAAATACATAACCCTAAAATATGACAAACGCATGATTGTAACAAAAATTATCAGTATTATGGGCTGGGTAGATTCAGGGACACCCGGGGACAAATTCTAGCCTTCACCAACAACCAGGACCCTTAGTACGACAGTTGAGCACTTTTCCGATAATCCATCTTGCCTCACGCCAAATATTTAGATCTTTTGTTCACGTAGCATTTCCATTCTATTTTATCGTCTTCTATATGTTTCTCTTTGAGTCTTATTATTTATCTTCAGGTGTTACAGTAACGGTTAGTTGAAATTTCGTTACATTCATTAATTTGTTTCTTTCTAAGATTCAAAGATCAATATGATCAGTTTTATAACTCAAGATACTCATACAACCCATGTCAAGAATTTACTGAAGGTACTTGTACAAATGTCGCGGTAAGTCAAGATTGTTGTGTCAATTTTACATCTCCAAGTATTTTGTTTAGAAAGATATTGTTGTAATAATGCAATAAATGTGCAGATATCAATGAAAAATGTTTAAAGTGGTCAAATGTACTAACATATACGTGCTGAATAAACTACTTATTCGATTATCATAGTTGGGTATTGCCTGATGGAAAGTAATGCCTAAAATAGCATTGAATAAAATGTGTTTTGTTGTGTAATATATTGTTATATATTGTTAATATATTTAAATGTTTCTTTAAAACGGAGGAACTTTCTGACTCGTAAGTCCAGGCCATGACGTGGAAGCAGTGGAACACCGAGATCCTGTCCTAGGGGCAAGCCGCAGCCAGTGGGTTTCCCGCAGGCACATGCACTACACGTTTTCCGCCGGAAGAATTCCCATTGGATCATTAACCAGGCGGCATTGCCCGTGTACCTGCACTGTCGCCGGGCAGTACAAATACCATACTATAAGCCTGGTCATTCAGACACCGGGGATGGGCTCGACGGTAATGTTGCGAACATTCCTTTCTCCTCACCGATTCTCGGTATCACTCGCCTGTGCAATGATTCTCGGACGCGCATCAAGAGAGCCCCTTACTCGCGATTACTCTTAATGAGCCCGCATCAGTGGTTTACACACTTCGCCAGCTTTTGATGCACATGGTTAAATAAGTGCCTGTGCTTGTCAGATTATTACCAAATATAACTAATAAACGAAACATACCCACTTATGCTTAGGCCGGCTGGTCCTGTGGTTAGTTCAACCACGACACCCCAGGTACTAGCCCTGCCGCCGACCGATCCCTGCCGCCCTGCGGGAGATTTGGGCCTAGTGGACGTAATAATCTTCTATCTAGAAGGAACGTCGTTAAACGTATAAGGTATAAGTGACTTAAACAGTTTAAAGTTTAACACAATGTACAATATGACAAATGCAGGAAAAAAGATAGGCTACTGGTAATACATTATTTAATTATAATATTTTCCATATTCTATCGCCCCATTTAAAAGCGGGTAAAGTAGTTAGTGATATAACTATAACCTAGCCTACATGTTCACTAATTGTTATCGATACTCAAACTAATAGTTCTTTCACCAATATACTACAATCCTTTTGATGGCCATACATCTGGTTACTAAGACTTGAACGGTACAATTCACATGTAACTTTAACATATTCGCAGTTACAATTTTCTTTTTCAGTATATAAAATAGAATGTTTAACTATATTTATCAGGTATGTATGCTGAACAGTATGAGCCAGTACTTCAATGTTGGCACGCAATACTCGGCAAACTTCACCATCGATAGCGGATATGTAGTTATTGAATACCGCGGTGACACAGGGAGTACTTCAAGGTGAACTTAGAATTTAGGTGTATAAACTGAAACACTTTAGTTTGTTTTTTATATTTTTAAATTAAGTTTTATCGTCAGCGGTATGCAATTGGGTTGCATGGCCAGCAAGAATTGTCGCTTCTACGTTATTGTCAACGTATGTCAAACAAATCATTTGATCTCGATTAGACTACACAAGTCAGGTGTAAGAAAACCGTCTTGGTTTCAACCCTGAGACATGCGGAAGTTGATACCGAACGTTACGTCGGAAGTCATACGCGCTACCATAGAATTACTGGGGACTTTTTTTTATAAGAGAGAAAGACAGACAATTGGATGGATTGACTGCATGACGGTCTGATAGACAGACAAGTGGATGGATTGACTGCATGACGGTCTGATAGACAGACAAGTGGATGGATTGACTGCATGACGGTCTGATAGACAGACAATTGGATGGATTGACTGCATGACGGTCTGATAGATTGACTGCATGACGGTCTGATAGACAGACAATTGGATGGATTGACTGCATGACGGTCTGATAGATTGACTGCATGACGGTCTGATAGACAGACAATTGGATGGATTGACTGCATGACGGTCTGATAGACAGACAAGTGGATGGATTGACTGCATGACGGTCTGATAGACAGACAAGTGGATGGATTGACTGCATGACGGTCTGATAGACAGACAAGTGGATGGATTGACTGCATGACGGTCTGATAGACAGACAAGTGGATGGATTGACTGCATGACGGTCTGATAGACAGACATATTTGATATGCGGTTCAGCTAATTGTATCTCATTAACATTTTCGTTTAGTATTCGTCGAGATATACAGTTTGATAGAATGTGCTGTCATCGGCATCGACACAATGTGCCTTGATTGAGCTCGATAGAATGTCAGGAAATGGATCTATTAACCTTTCAAAGATTTTGCCGGCTGACAGCTAACCAGTTATGGGACTTTAACACAGCGACTATTAATAAATAATTATCCTCTTTTATAAAAAAATAAATAATTAATAGTCTATGTGTTGATTGTCTCCAAAATGTATGCGATCTCAATAGTACTGTAAACATAACTTTTCTTTTTCTCTGTTTAACAGAGTTCAGCTAATCTGTTCATCTGACCAAACAGATACTCTAGAAGTATTTGGT
The DNA here is from genome assembly GCA_949126835.1 of Anisus vortex. Taxonomy (NCBI): domain Eukaryota; kingdom Metazoa; phylum Mollusca; class Gastropoda; family Planorbidae; genus Anisus; species Anisus vortex. The sequence goes on from OX421498.1 coordinate 34,452,857, forward strand.
GAAGGACCTACGGGCATTTATGTAAGTACTGAATAAATGTATGCATATAAAATGTGTGCCCTTTGCGTGCACGATCAAACACGAGTAAGTACTTTTACATTTGTCTTCATTCATCCTTACCTTACACTCTAATATAGTAGATTCACAAAGATTCTGCACATAGGTTTTCGACGATGCAATTGAACCAATGCGCGCCATCAAATGCACTGGACAGTTGGTGCTCTACTGTTGGACGCAACAGTGCTCAACTGATTCCATGTCTCTCTGAAACACTTCTCCGATGTTGACAGCATTTCCGTTCTTCGAGTTCCGGCCTCGCTCCTATGGCTCCTTATTAAATAGCGGTTCTGGTCTATGACCCGCCAGTCTCAACCCTCAGGTCTTCACTGTATCGTTTAATCCGGGGGTTGGCAACCTTATTGACATTAGTGTGCCAAAAATGAATTTCTAATTCATTCAGCGTGCCAACAGATAAAATATACTGCCAATTCAATTAGTTTCTTGTAGAAGAGACTTCAATTACCTTTGAAAATCGCTCTGCGTGCCAAGTCTGGCACGCGTTCCGTAGGTTGCCTACCCTACTATAATCCATAGTGATTCTAAAACGTTTCTTCTTGTGACCCGGTAATTTTCACACTTATAATTCGTGATGAACTAAAAATGTTCTTATTAAATACTAAGATATTTATACAACATATTTGAACTTAGACGCAATTTTCAAGACTGTTGATATCTATCATCAGGTCTGTTTTTGCTTGAGATATATCTTGTAAAGTAGGACTACAAACATATACCAGTTATGATTAATTTCTCCAATCAACCAAATGATGATAAATTAGTTTGTGTTTATCTTTGGCGTTTTTCTATCCCAACCAGAAATTTAACCTGCACAGTCAATATTGTTGTGAGGTAACAGGGGGACTAATCGTACCCGACAGTGATTCAACTATGTCTGTTGGGCTGATGCTGGTTATTGGGTAATTAGAAGAAATAAGATATATTTTTACATTTTTCTGTGTCAAAGTTAAGATTTACTTTTACTTGTGTTTGTCATTTAAACTAATACATTTGAATGCCTTATTTTCCTTTTATAAATATTTCTCAAGTATTATCCTAAATAGTATTTTTTTTTTGTACTACTTAAGTCTGATACTAGTAGGGATTTTGATTTAGAGATGGGAATCGAACCGAACCCGAACCGAACACACCAAACTCGAACTCTGGTTTACTAACAAACCGAACCCGAACTTCTTAAAGTGGATTCGATTTCCATCTCTACTTTAAGTTTAAATATTTAATATTTATGCAGAAATACTATTTCTACTTTGTCTTTGAAAAATAGGTTTTCAACTTTTTCTATTTCCGTCTTCATCCTGGCTTTGATATTCTATGTGTGCGCGCCTAAAGATTCCAATATTGACACTGTACAAAGAAACAGAAGAAACATGGAGAATAATGTAAGTAGAGAAAGAAAAACTGTTGAGATATTTTGTAGAAAAGAGACTTTTAAAAGCCAACAAAGTTTTAAAGTAAACAAAGTAAACGTTTTAGTTTAATGCTAACCCAACATATTATATGTAGTATAGCCTATATATAGTATACGTATACATATTATAAGTTTGATACATCTATTACCAAAGGCTAATCGTAACTTTTCAAAGCAAAATTATTTTCATCAATCTATGTCAAATGAAGTTCAAGTATTGAAGATTAAAAAAAAAACACTATTAGTTCGGTCACTGCCGTAAACAAGTAAATCTAATATCGCCAATTCTAATGTTTTATTCAAATTTATATGGGGCATATGAATTTCTAAATAATATTTCTTGTGGTTCTTGTGTAATATTCAGATATATGAACGCCTCACACCAAGATCTTCCTACTAGATGTTTTGAGAAGAACTCTCTTGCACTATGGCAAGGATGCACTTTTGAAACTAACTAAGTTGACGGAGCATCAATGGTTAGAACTGACAAATATTAAAATGGTGGAAATAAAAGAGACGGAGATAATGAGAGAAAGAGAGAGAGAGAGAGAAAGAGAGACAGAGATGTATAGGTGAATGGACTGAGTAAACAAGAGATGGAGAAAGAGACATTATAATGAGCAAATCTTAAACAAAACATGCAAATGAAAGAACGAAAGAGAGAAAAAAAAGAAAAAAGGATTATACATAAACATTTTCAAAATATTTGATATAATATAATATTTTTACTTTACACATATCTTGTTCTTGTGTTGTTTTTTGTCCATGTGTACTTGTCCATTTTCACTTTCCTCTTTCTATTGTCGTCTTTAACGTATTTTTTTATATATAATTAAGTACGACTTTTAATAATGAGCACACATATACCATCCTTGAAAGTAAACCCAATAAGCTTTATGACAGAGTGTCCACTGTTGTGGTGATTTATAACTACGGCATAGTTTAAACATTTTTGCAGTTCAAAAACTCAAACCAGGGTTGTGGAACATGACCTCAAACCCAAAGAGAAGGGAAGATTTAGGCTTATTCATTTCATCCCCATTATCAAGGCTTAATAACCCTTTAGTTCCATTGACCCGTCATAAGAAACGATGGTCTTAAGGCCGTGAGTTTGATTGCCATCGGTATCCAGGTAAAAAAAACAACAACAAATATCCAAGGATAATCACCCCCAGGTGACCTCCATTCTACAACAGCCATGACATTTATGGAGAGGTTAAGGGAGGGAGTGGGAGCTGGACGTTGTGCTGTCCACACAATATTTTTTATGCCGTACCCACGGAACTCGTGAATGCTGCATCACAAACTACATGTATCTGAATAACTTACAGTGAATGGCTCACAGTTCACATCTACGCTAGTCAATTCTACTCAGAAAACCTTCAGGATTTCATAATACGCCTAAATTATAGATGAAGACACGAAATCCTGATGAGAAATATACTCTCTTGCCACAATAGCACAATGACGTCAATTTCAAACAGATGTTACGTCCACAATCCCCTTGTGGCCAGAGCTGTGTAGATCTTGCTGATAATTCTCGTTAGTCCTAGGGGAGACTTTAATTATTAGTATTTATGTTTCAGTATTACACGAACTCTTCTTATAGTCCTGGGCACAAATTCAGTATTTGTATTCCAACATTTCCTGTCTTGTACATTAGAGTAGTAGATAAATCTTATAGTAATGCATACAACACAATAGAATAGTAACTTGACAAGGAAGCTTCAGTGTAACTGTTGTTGATAGTTTATTTCAGGTGGTATGTTCAATATATACAATATATCTATTATGTACAGTTAGAATAAAATAGTGCAAACACAAACGTTCTCAAAGGAACATATTTTGAAACTCTCTGTCTTTCAGACAAAACAAATCATTAAATACTATCCGAGTGGTGCAAGGGATAGACCCATTACCAGTAGGGGTGAAAATCATGGTATCATTACAAAACTCATAACAAAAACGATAGGAACTTCCCCTATTAAATAATGAGTCGTTCCCAGACCCTGAGAATTTGAGATCAACACAGAATCCCAGCATTACCTAGAACCTTTTGTTTTCCTACTAAACGTCCTAATATTGTGTGTAGTAAGAAAAGAGAGAGAGAGGGGAATAAACATTGCGTGTTCCGATTCTTGGAAAAACAATATACATGACACAGACGACTGTGACGCCATGTCTGGAACTTCCCCCCCCTACCCCAAACCCTCGCGGTCATAGGAAAATATTCAATAATAAAGCAAGACTGTATCTAAAGTATAAACAGAAATATCCAGAGTTGAAGCAACAACAAACAAACAAACAACAAACAAACCAAAATATTAAAAAAAATATAGCAATGTTCCTAAAACCTTTGTTGTTAAAATAAACCCAACTTAGTTATGACGGGGGTGATGTTCTTTGTTAATATTATTCTCTTTGTTATAACTTGAATTGAACATGATGAAAGTGCAAAGCAATATTCTAAAGCTGCTGCAAAAATTACTCAATGTAAATAGTGGTTTTGAAATTTCCATTTTAGTATTATTCGATTTTGAATGTATGCAAGAGTAATTCTATTTGTTATATACATTTTTATATAGGCCTACATATATAATATGTTAGAATTAGGTTAAATACGGCTACACAAAAAAAAATGAACATAAAGTATCTCATAAAATTTCAAACGACACTGTAAGATTTACTAAAACATATAACAAATGTATAAAACCCTAAAGCATGGAAGTTTTGTACGAAACTTAAAGAATCACCGCGTTTTTTTCTTAAATGAAACTTATATTTAGATCTCAAACTATTCTTTTTTTCTTAGGTCACAGGTTCATTGATGAATAGTTATTTTAAGGAAAATTTATTTGAATAAATAAAACGAACACGAACAATTTTTTTGTATGGACAATTCATAAATATTTATCGTTACTTTGTGTTTGCAAACATGGCCGTACGGCTGTAAAGTCAATGTAGTTAAATAGTCATCTTTACTTTCTGTTGAAAGCATTTGGGCATTGGAAATAATACACGCCCACCACTATAATACTTTATACATTGTTAGTGAAGGAAGTCATTGGATCATTGAACAACAGGTAGCCATACCTAACAATTTAAAATTAATTAGGGGGCAGCATGGCCCAACAGCAGTGCGCTCGACTGGCGTAGCGAAGGTCCCGTGATCGAATCCTGGTGAAGGCTAGGAATCGTTCTCAGGTCTGGAGGATATCGCTGCGTCTACCCAGCTCTGATGTGTACCTGGCTTTAGTTGGGGGTAAAGTAAAGGCGGCTGGACATTGTGATGGCCACACAATCCCCTAGTATAGCGTTGCCACAGACACTGGTGAACGCTGCTTCACTGGCCGCATGAATCAATTTGGTCCGACGGGATACTTTACTTTAATTATTTCCGTTTTGAGTTAAATTTCGCGATTTGCAATGCAGCGCTAAACAATAAGTTAAGTAACAAGCATCAAATTCCTATAACCCATTTTTTTATCTGTGCAGACCACAGTTCTTATATGTTTTACCAAAGGCAGAGCGCTCAAACGTCTAGCATGTGTAATACCTATCATCCTTGATTTCATGACATTTGAAAACTGGTGAAAAATTGCAGCACTAATTAGCCCTTTACATTTTAGATGAGCAAGAACCATCGTATGTATAAAGGCGCCTCTTACTATCTAAGCTACTTCATGACTTTCGAGCAATTGAACGAATAGACTTGATTATTTCGGACTGGTCAGCACAACCAGACAGAAGACATTAGATAAATACGTACCACTGGTCAAGAAATCTATAAACCCGTCAGTTAGATCAACTTTCTCCGAAACGCATTTTTTCCCCACCCATATTTCTCTGTTTTTTTCCTTATGTTTTTACAACCAACGTTTTTCGTCTGCCTGTGCGGTGGCTCGAACCTGGATGTAAGTTATCGACCGCCAGGTTACGATGACCTAGGAGTGGTCAATATTAAATACGCTAGGAGGCTAGAGCTGAGCTCAGCGAGAGAAAAACAAATAGGTTGGGGGGGGGGTATGTTTTTAAAATGAAGAAGAGAAAATATTAAATCGAACAAAATTGTTGTATGATTGATCATTTGATTATATGTATAGAATTAGAATACATTCAAAGCTAAGAGTTTTGGAGTTGGTCCAGCTTGTTATGAATAGAGTATTAGATGATCAATACGTTGAGATAATATTTAGATAGATTGGGCGTGGGACGAAAATAACATTGGAACTAAATAATCCCACGCTGGCAGGGTTTTCCCACAACTGTATGCTAATGAGCCAAGGGTATGCGCCTGACAATCACCTGACCTTTAAATAGTGTGTTATGTATGAATGAATGAACGCTCCTGTACAGTTTTCACACACACACACACACAAACTGGCGTTACGCTAGTTTAAAAACCAGAAGTTTTGAGCTCTGAACTGAAAAAAAAAATGGATTTCTCTTAGAACAAGAATAGTTAAGAGCCTTTAACAATGGACACCGGAAATATAATCATAAATTTGAAGTCACTATTCTTTGGAAATAATATTAAAGTTATTGGGCAAATGTGATTTTTTTTTTTTTTTTTTGGGGGGGGGGGGAAGGGGGCGGGACTTTTCAACAGTGTTACTTTAGTTCAAATCCTGCTACCAGTCATTATCATTGCCCGTAGTGTAAGTGCTAAGTGATTGAACTTAAACGCACAACTTTTGTTTTTCCAAAGACATTACATTGTATATGAAAGTAAGGTAAGGTGTGTCATATTGCACCTATGAAGTTTTAAAAAGAAGTCAAATGTCTCACTCGGAAGCCTTGAAACTCTAAGGGTGAGGGGCGGGTGGGGTACCTGGAAGGTACGGGAGAGTTGCGGGGAGACTCGGGGAGGTGCGGGGGAGGGATCTGGGGGGGGGGGGGAAGAAGTTCATCAGTCGAATGTCCAATTCATAGGATAACCATACACTCGATGCTTGTTTTCTTTAAAAAAATGTTCATACCTGGAAAAAATACGACTAGGATGGGGGACTGTGATCTAAAGTTGGTGGCCCCGACACCCAAACAAAAAAGTGACGGGAAATAAGTGAGTAAGCTTAGCAGCTTACATTTGACCGCTACATTTATACTATATAATTACGCTTGCGCCGGGAAAAGCCACAGTATCTTAACTTGTGTTATCTATCACCATCATCATCAACATATATTTAATATATAATTACCGTGAGTTTGTTTATATGTTTGTTTATATATATATATATATATTTATATATATGTTTGTTCGCTATAGGCTCCTAAGCCGTTTGACTATTCGGGCCAAAAATTAAATGTATAAATTGGAAACGTCCTCCAAAAGATAATTTTATTTTATCACTTATAATCATAAATGTGTTGATTTAAAAAATCCAAAATGTCATATCCATCTATGCAAATAAATATAACGGTACACAGCAAATGGCCATTTCCGTTCATTTACTATATTGAACGCGACATTCACTATGTTGAACGCGAGGGTCTTTCCGGGTTTTCCCAATTCTACTGTTGTTTTTTTAATGTGGCGAGACCTTTTTTAAAAGCTACGCACTGCAATTTGGCTTAGAGAGTTTCAATGGTTTACTTTAAACAAAATACTAGCGTATGACGTAATGTCTATGAAATTATTTTTTCATTATTGATGTTTGCATTATCCTTTTAAGTAAAAGTAACCAAATGTTTTAATTATTTAATCGATTTACGTTGTTATTGGAGAATATCCTTTAAAAGGCGACTTTATACACCCTATAAATTAAATGATACGAATTATAAAAAAACAAGTTTGGCTTATAAATGATTACTTTCAAATACCGGGTACCATAAGATTGACAGCAACAATATATAAAATAAAAACTAAATACCGAAAGAAACATTATCAATACTGTTTTATTGATACAATAAGCAAGAACAAAAATTAAATACCGAAAAAATCTTTCTCACTTTAGTTTTTATTTCATTGAAATATTATTTTCTATTTTTTTAAAATATTTTTTACCTTTTTTATTGTTTTGTATTTACGTTTTTTTTCTTTCAGATTGTATATTATTTTTAATTTAATATAATTAATAACAAGTCAAGTCAACACAACTGTTCGCTACATTTTAATATCGAATTTAAAAGTCTCTTTAAAATACCCGGACTAGCCTTTCGGCTCTTGTGTCCAGGGCGTAACGCTTAGGATTGAGCAATCTCTGTCCAGGCTCCAGCCACCCAACGACACGCCCAAGGCGTGGCGTGCCGTGTAACGGGGAACGTTTCCGCAGCCCAGCGATCGTTCACTGCGGTTCCCCTAAGGATCATTATCGTAGTGGCTCGCCCGTATACCTGCACTGTCACCCGGTAGCACAAATCCTATACTATAGGTACATGCATCCAGGCACCGGGTGGTTCTCGAGACGGGATTGCAGCGTCCATTGCTTCCTCCCCCTGTGCCCCATGCGTTCGCCCGCCAGTGTATTCTTAATGGGAATGTATCGGCGGTTTACACACTACGCCAGTCCTTGAGGCCACAATTCTTATGCATATGCCAGAGTAAGGTCGACCAGAAACAAATAAACATAACAAAAACTAAATACCGAAAGAAACATTCTCAACACTGTTTTATTAATACAATAAGCAAGAACAAAAATTAAATACCGAAAAAATCGTTATCACTTTAGTTTGTATTGTATTGAAATATTATTTTCTACGCTTTTTTTTATTATTTACCTTCTATTGTTTGGTATTGAGTTTTTTTTTTCTTTTAGATAGTATATTATTGTTAATTTAATAGGCTATTTTTAATAACAAGTCAAGTCAACACAACTGTTTGCTACGTTATAATACCAGACGCTTGACAGTAACAATTATTATGCATATGCCAGGGTCAGAAACAATTAAAAAGAACAAAAACTAAATACCGAAAAGAAACGTTCATTGTAATAGTCTCTTTTCTTTCTCTCTTAACATTAATATTAACTTAACTTAACTAATATTGTAATATTGTAGTCGTTCGTTTCTCCGTCATTTTGACGGGCATAACCACTAGTTTCATATAAATTCAAAATCTCTACATATGCCCCTATTTGTAAAGCAATGACCGGCGAATATGGACCTGTTTAGATTTAAAAACTGAAAGTATGTATTCTTGGAATTACAAATAACAATCATAAATCTTAGTGAAGTCTGATATGAAGTGTAGTGTTATCTCATTTAACAAAAATCAACAAATATTTTATGATAAGAAAAAACTCCAGACTCTTTAACAGCTATCGGATAATTTGTTTTCAAGTAATTTACAACGGGTCTAAAAATGTGATGTTTTATTTAGCGCGGTGGTTTTGATAGAGAGTTATGCAATGGCGACGATGCCGCGGCCTAGGACAGCGTTTTTCCAAAACACTGGAACCGGCACCGGGTCATGAAGTCGAAATTATCTGGTCGCAGAAAATAGTAAACAAAACTTTGAAAACAGTAGAGGCCTATTTCGATCTAGATGTCTAGGTGGGTATTTTGTGGTTTTAACAGGACGCAAGCTTAAACCCTCGAGAACAGATGTCACCGAAAAGTGTGTGAAAATTAATATCTCTTGTGTGTGTCTAGAATATGGGGTCAGCTGACTACTGTACGCGTCCCAGACTTGGCACGCAGAGCAATTTTCAATGGCTCGCAAAAGTTCACACAAAAGGCAATTCAAGTATTTTCTGCATGAAAATGAGTTCTAGAACAGGATAAAGTTTAGGCTCTCGGCACGCTGAATAAATTAGAACTCCTGCTTTGGTACACTATTATCAAAAAGGTTGCCGACATCTGGCCTAGAACATAAATAGGCGATATAACTGTTACTAAGTCATGAAGTTGAAGTAAAACATGACGGGGTCCCAGCAATAATACGTTTGGGAAGCGCTGGTTTGGGTACGGTATGATTTCTGTAAAAAAAAATATAATCACCGAGTCTAGCGGGTGTATCTAAATCTATGACACCTCTAGTCATCAATTTATCCGAAAAACCAAATATTGACGTGCTAATACCTCCAAACATTAACAGTATTAATAGTTCACATACGCCAACGAATCGTTAGTTTAAAACACGTGGGCGTTTCTCGGGTTGGGGATCCAATAGGTCCCGTTGAACGTTTACGCAACAATTAGATTACTCTAAACGCTTAGACCGGATCTTGGATAAAGCCGCCATTTTTGCGTGGAGGCAGAAAACAGGCAATGACAAAATACAACAATACTTAGTCAACCTAAACTTATGCAGCCTGATCAAACTGATGAACTATGGGATCGAAATGACCCAACGGGATACTTTTTTATGTAGCCTAGAGCAGAAGTCAGGCAATAGTGTTGAATTTCTAATTCATTAAAACGCGCCAACAGCCCATAAGTCATCCTACTGTAGCCCTACGTTTCTTGTAGAGGAGACTTGAATACACTTTTGGGCCTCTTCCGCGTGCCATTGAAAATACTTCGGCGTGCCAAGTCTAGCACGCGTGCCGTAGCTTGCCAATCATTGGCCTAGAGAACTGTAGCCCGATTGTTGTGTAAAAAAATTAGTTCTATGTATATTTTTCTGGCTTAGTTTTAAATCCGCTCTGAGCTTACAATATGTTTGTTGGCAACGCTATACAAATAGTATTGTCTTGTTTCTCCTGCTTCGTTTAAAGATATGAATGAAACAAAACAAAAAATCTAGAAAAGAGTTTACATGTTTTACCAAAGTCTTTAAAAAAAAAGAAATAAGAAAGCAGCATAATCGCAACCTTCTCAGGTATATTCGTTTTTATATTTTGAGAATCGTGATTCGAAATCGGGGTTGCATCCACGTTCAGTGTCCTATCAGTGTTTTATCAGATACTTAAGATACAAAGACGCTAATGCATCTTGTTATCTGTTGTACATCGACTTGTGCTTTTTATTTATACACAAATTTACATGCGAATTATATTTTATTACTTGGCTAAGATATTGATAAATTGTAGTTTGTTCAATATACGGATTCTTGTGTTATTTATTAATAAATAACTATTTATTTTAACAATGTATAAAGTTTCTTTGGTGCTTGTTACGACCTTCTTTTGTGGATTTGTGAGAACTGAGATTTGCCAAAAGGTAGACTCATGCCGATGTACTTACAAGGATTCTCACATTGATCTCTCGCCCATTGTTGACCCCTACAGATCACCAAAGTAAGACATTTATTCTACTTAGTAAACATAAAACAAAAGAACATTTTAGTTAAGATTACATATTTACCATCCGGCTTCTAAACTTTACATTCATATTTAAAAGAAAACTTGATTAGACCAACAACATTTTTTTTTTATTTTTGTTAAAACGTATAGGCGAGATGAATTTTAGAAAACATTTTGAGTACCTCACCCCCCAAAAAGGTTTATATTTTATGCCCTAGTCCCTACTTCGGGACAGTGCCTGGTGTCTGAGGGCCGTGCTCTTTCGAGAGTGCATGGCGATTTATTCGTGAATGGGAAACGGAACAGAGGTGCGAAAACTGGGACAACTTTGACAAGGGCCGAGGCGTATGGCAACATCTGAATCGACCCAATCGAGCCGACCCGTTGGTGGAAGCTTTGCAGGAGGGAATCATCTACAATAGCTCAGTTCCGAAATGGACATTGTCCGATAGGGGCCTAATTTAGCAGGTTTATGCCCCAAGAAGATTCGCGGTGTAGAAACTGCGGGGAGGCGGAAGAGACGGTGGTCGATCACGTGCTTGCACATCTCCCCGCGTCGCAGGATCTAAGAGTGGACAAGGACGGCCAACCGTTTGCGCCAACCCTTTATGGGGATGTATCACAACTGCGTGATACAGCGGATTTCGTTCTCCGAGCCCTGACAGATTAATCTCGGCTCGCATTCTCTCGCAGAGAAGTGAGGTTCAAGTCTGGTAACTGAGGGATCTCAATCAAAGCCCTAACCCTTAAAATGTAATCCAATCATGGTTTTTAACATTTCTTTAATCCTGACATTTCGATATCACCAAATAACCATTTTCCATTTCTATGTATAATACTGTCTTCAATAATGGTGAATCATTAACTATAAGTTATTTTCATTCTAGTTCATTGAAATGAATGCAAATGTTTGTCTGTTTATTTATTTGTTTGTTTCTCAGATTCAAGGATATTTATGATCAGTTTTATAACTTTAGATACTCGTACAACCCATGTCTAGAGTTTTCTGAAGGGAACTGTTCAAATGTCGCGGTAAGTCAAGACAGTTTGTTCAATTTTGTCATTTTGTTTATATTCATTGAAGTATTTTGGATAAAATATAAAGATATCAAAAAGGCATATTGAAAATGGTCTACATTGAATGGCCTTTTGTAGATCAAGCTACAAGCGCAGCATTCCATAAATGTTCCGTAATTGGATATTGTGAAAGATTGATAATTTAAATATACAAAAAGACAAATATAGACATAAACGTCGAATATAGGTGATTTTCTAAAAAAATATTTAGCCTATTAATTTCGGCTGGAAGCAGAAAGTTAAAAGTAAAGTATGCCGTCGGACAAAAATGTATCAATAGGGCGGTGAAGCAGCGTCTACAGCATACTAAGGAATTATGTGACCAGCACAATGCCCAGCCGCCTTTTCTTTACTCCCAATAAAGACAGGTACCCGTTAAGAGCTAGGTAGACTCAGACCCGGGAACAAATGTTCACAAGTTAACAACAGAAGGTATCCTTGTTTGAATCAACTATTTTTAACATTCATCAGGTATGTATGCTGAACGAGATGGGTCAGTATTTCAATGTTGGGACGCAGGATTCGGCGGACTTTATCAACGATAATGGAAATGTACACATTGAATACCGCGGCGACACAGGGAGTATAACCAGGTAAACTTTCAGGAAAACATATTTAGTTTATAACGCCATTTATTTGTTTCCTCTTTAAATCAGTTTTAGAGGCAACTGATTGCAATGGGATTGCGCGGCGAGAACAACCACTCGGTCTCTTCAACGTTTTCACCAATTGAAAGAGAAGAACCCGCTAAAGTTTGGTGTTTTTAAATGACATAGCACACATTTCAATGAGTTGATCTTGCATTAACAACTATCATTTAACTGTTCGGCCAATGGAATGGATTTGTGTTGAAACTGGACGAATCTTGCCGTGAAATCAATTTTATATCATTAAATTACATCCTTAATTTAAGGCATATCGAGCTTATTATGTATTAAAGATAGATGTCAGAAGTACATTGAAGCACTCAAAGTGGAGTTTTCTAGCCTAATCAAGACTTTCATATTTTATCGACACATGTTGTTACACATATTACATCAAGCCTGATTGGCGTGATCTTACTACTAATAGCTAATTAGATCTTGAATGTTTTTTTAGTGAAAGGATATTGACAATTTTAAAATGCAACAAAATAATGGATATCAAAATGTGCCAATTTGCGGAAAAACCTGGAAAGAAGCTACTAAGAAACGTCATCTGCTATTCTCAATGGCTAGGCATTCGCTCTACTTTCAGCTTTTGTTTCAATTTGAACTTGTAAACATATTTTTTCGCACAAGAAAGCTATTTTAATCTTACAGAGAGATCTTTAACACTTGATCACTCAGAAGTTACTAAACATGTATCTGACATTGAACAATCAGCGAAAAACAGTCATACATAATGCTTACATTAATTGATACAGACTAATTACATTGAATGGAATTTTTATACTCAAATAAAGCATACATTTGTTCTATACTTGACTCAAAAAATTTTTTTTATGAAAATAAGATGCTTATATATTCTTATTATATTATGAAACTGTTGTAATTATTAGTGCTTATAAAATGAAGTCCTCAAATCAATTTAAACTACTGCCTCACATAAAATAAATTTAATACATCTAACTACATATTAAAATGTATACCTTAATACTGGATTTGTATAGAGAAATAATAATAATTAATAAATAATAGTAGTTTTAGTAAAAATATAACACTACTGCCTGGGTATCACTATAATCAAATTTATTATATTTTTAAAGGGAGATAATTGCTTTAATATTTCTATTATATTTCTTTTTTTTTATCTTTATAAAAGACTAAATAACACACAATTTATAACAGATTAAATTATATAAAGATGGTTGAAAATTTGAAAGTATTATATAAATAAATATTTTATATGTACACTTACAAACATTATTTTAACAACTCAGTTTGTAAGGTTACTATTGCATCTAAAATTTCACCTTCCACGACGTTTATACAGAAACAATAAATAAGCTTCGGATGCAATGATCTTTATAAAAGGATCGTCTGAACAAAATAGTGAAGATAAGATAGTCTAGTAGTCTCAATTTACCAGTAATACCACTCCTTGGATTTTTCCCCAAGATCAATCCGAAATTGGCTTTTTTTTTAAAGTACCTCGGCTTTTTAACAAAGATAATATTTGCATTATTTTATGTATATAAATGGTCAAAATGTGGTTTGGGAAGCGATAAAAAGCTTGAACTGATGCCATCATTATGCTACAGTAGTTAATTTGGCGATAGATGGAAAATAAAAAGGGTGGGGGTGGGGCGGTGGACAAAGTTGAAAAAGGAAGGGCGGGGTGCACAAAATAGGTCACATTGGCCTTTTTAAAAATTATAACTTGACTTATCTGGGTTTTCTTTTAATAGCCCAACTTTGCTTTTCTGAAATTTTAGAGCGGTATCACTGCCAAGTATGTTCCTCGGTAAGGCTGAGTTCAATATATTATTATTATATGGTCGTTATTTGGCAGCTACTAGAAATAAACGTTACTAATTCTATTAAGATTTGTTTTTTAATTTTAATAATATGTCATTAAATTATATAATCTAAATATTAAATGTAAAAGTTAGGTATACAATTTTTATTTGCTCTTAGATGCACAAAAAAAGGTGTGATAATCAAACAAAACGCTAATATTATTAGAATCTAATGAAACAATTTTTAACAATTTTCTTTAATATTTTTTTTTTACGTTGGACGTATTGGCTCTTTTGCACAGAGTTTTTGGCTGTGCCAAATAATTCAGGAATGAATGTTAGAGTTGAACAGGAGTTTAAAGACCATTGAGATTCAACAATTTTAATTTATAGACTAATTTTTATTGGGCCAGTAGTTCGTCTTTTGCTGAAACACATTTCTGAAAAATATGACTCTTAATAAAAAAAACGGAACCGGAACAGGGTTGTATGGCTTTATCAGCGGGTTCACAGTATCTTGACCTTATGTTGGTTAAACTTGTCCGCGTATCCGATTCTCCAAGTACTCGGTTGTGGAATCGTTAGAAGAAAGTACAATTTTGTATGATCGTAATATCTAATATTTAAATCTTGACGTCGGCGTGGTGAATATAGGCCTAATATCAATTACTCTATTTGCTAAGCGCTGCCAACAAACATGATGTAAGCTCAGAGCGCATTTGCTTTTGGATTTAGTCATGTTACAAAACGTGATAAATTTTCTTACAGAAATAATTTTATAAAGATATTGTAGAGTAGGTTGATTTTCGGGCTGAGTGCCCTTTACTCCTTTCAGTGGGCTTGAAAGACTTGGCGATGCCCATCCCCTCTCCAAGTCAGCGGTGGATTTTTGTTGGAATGCTTAATGAATTGGAAATCCTGTTTTAGCACACTATTATTAAAAGTTTGCCGACCCTTGCTCTAGGCGGTCGTGGTCAGACCATCAATAGCTAGGAGTCTCCTGCAGAGTAAAGAAATATGTCTATCTGTCTCTCTGTCCAACAGGGTTGAACTGATCTGTTCATACGACCAATCCGCTGTTTTACAAGTACTGGGTGAAGGACCTCCAGGCACGCATGTAAGTACTGAATGGCTGCTATGTTTTGTTTTAACACACACGATAATGTAGTTGACTAGGCGGTACATCATCCTTATACCCTCATGCTATTAGGTTCAAGTCCGCCATTCTTAATAAACCGCCAGCCAGTTTGCGTACATGGCATGCAAGACGGTCAGTCCAGGTTTAAAGTATATCATATGTGTATTTTTTTGTTCAGCACACTTAAATAAAATACTTTCGTTTTTCACGTAATACCAAGTAAACATCACAAATGATACTAAAAACATAGTGAGATACTGTGACCTGGCGATGGCCTAGCTGTGGCCTAGCGGCAGCGGGGTAATCCCAAGGCCAGGGTTCAAATCATATTACAATCTCAAATGTGTTGTCGAGTCTGGAGGGTGTCTCTGATTGTACCAGCTTTGACGGGTACTTGACAGTAGTTAAGTGGCAAGTAAAAGGCTGATGGCCACACAATCTTGTCGTATATCGTGCCGACGGAAACATAAATTTTGCTTGACATTCCCTATAGATCAAATTAGTCTGACGTGGATACTTTTATTTTTCTTATTTTGAGAACATCGAAACGGCGATACATTCCTTCATGCGTGCCCTAGCTCACTTTTATATAGAGGTGTAATCACTCTGCTTGAGATCCATTGCTTTTATTTCACATAACGTAACCCACAAATTGCAGGCATTAACGCCAGACACTTCGCTGAACATAATGAAAACTAAAGCTCTGAATGTAACACCCATGACTAGATTATCTATTGAACCTTTTGATATTAGTGTGCCAAAGTAGGATTTCTAATCTATTCGGCGTGCCAACAGACTAAAAGTGATCCTGCTATATTTGTAGAAAAAGACTTTAAAAGTCTCACTAGAGGTCTGCCGCGTGCCATTGAAAATTGCTCTGCGCGCCAAGTCTGGCACGCGTGCCGTAGGTTGCCGACCCCTTTTCTAGGCTATCATCAGCCGCTCATAGTTCCCGACTTCGCTTTAACTCAAGGAAGAAACCAAATTGTATCTTTTTTTTTTCAGTGTGTGTGTTTCTTGTGTAAATTCTCTATAAAACTGTTAACAGCAGCTTCTTCTAATCCGCTTTTTTTTCTTTTTTTTTTCTTCTTAGTCCCTTAACCTTGACGGTCGCTGGGGCGAGCTAATGGACACTGGGTGTCCGTTAGTCCTTTCTTGGGCTTGGTAGACTTGGCGGCGCCCATCTCCTCTCCAAGTCGGCGGTGGATTTATAGCTGACTGCACCGAGGGTCGAACCCCTTGATGCGGCGCTTGGGAGTCGAGCTCGCTGTCGACTTTGCTAACCAGCCGCCTTAGCAAATTATTATGCTTGATCGTCTACGTTTTGTAATTTTTTTTTAAGCTGCCAATTTTTTTATTTTTTTGTCAAGCCGTCTTGTTTTTCGCTTTTTTTGTGTGTGTTTTTAGTCAACGGTGCTTTCTTCAACAGCCAGCTCATTTATTTATCTATTTATTTTGTGTTTACATGTGGCTGAAAGTTTAAATTTAAATGATTGGCATCGTCCTTGATTGAGAAAATATATACATTTGGATAAATATATTGATTGAGGCAAGATGAATGAATAGATTAAACGAATGCATTTCATAGATTGAATGATAGGAAATTGATTGGATAATGGATAAATATTTATATTGATATATATTTTATATATATTGATGGATAAATGGATTCGTTGATGAAAAAAAGAGTATGTATATAAATATATTAATCGATAGTTTGAGTGATGGATAAATAGATTGACCGATGGATAAATAGATTGACCAATGGATAAATAGTTCGATTGATGAATGATGACATTGACAGATAGACACATTAATTCGTTGTAGGATAAACCGAAGGCTAAATGAATAAATATTATCATTAATGGATATTAATTACATTGTTAACGAGACTAGAAACGAGATTCCTCTCAATATGTTAAATATATCCTAAATCAGCTTATATATAGAGGAATATTATAATAAGAAAAAAAATGCTCTTATACTTATAGTCTCCAAAACTTTATTAATTAACAAAATTGTTCGCGTTTTTTAAATATATTTTAAATTCCTTTAAAAAGCAATTGTGTAATGTAACATGATGGTTACATACATCACACATATGTTTATATATTAATCTCGGTTATGTTCATAAATTTATTCAAATTAAGTTTTCTCGTGGTTTTTTTTTCGGCTCTCAGGAATTTAAGCTTTATGGTAAATACAGTTGTGCGGTAACAGGCGGACTAATTGTGCCAGACATCGATTCGACATTGTCTGTTGGACTCATGTTGATTATTGGGTAAGGAGAAATTAAGTAAATAATCAAAATTTAAAAATGTTTCTCACAGAGATGAGATTTTGATGAAATTAATGAGAAATAAAATTGTATAGTTTAGAATGTAGAAGTGTGCGTGTGTAAGAAACGGGGTAGATACCACTGTTGGAAATATAAATTATTTAGACAAAGGCTACTTTTGCCTCTCTCTGGACACGAACCGTATATATATGACGATATAAATCCAGCGCTACACCACCAGATATATATAATAAAAAATTATATCAGAAATATAACTTAATTCCGTTCATGATATATCACCATATATATTCCATTCTCAACATATTTCAGTTTTCTTTAAACTGTGTACATCATTTTTTTATGCTTCAAATTCTAAACTAGGGGTCGGCAACATTCGGATCGCGTGCAAGACATGGCTAGCAAAACCTTATATTTAACGGAACATTGAAGACCCCCCCAAAAAAAAAAAGTAAAAAAATGCAAGTCTCATATACGAGAAATGGAGTGCTAGACCATGAGACTTTGAGGTTAATGGCAGGCTGGAATAAATTAGAAATCTTACTTTCCCGCACTTTTATCAAAATGTTGCCTACCCATGGTCTAAATTCTAAATGATGAAATGTACTTGATAGTAGGCCTATAGTTTCAATTGACAACTTTCATTTGTGTAGAGTGTACATGTATCATGTCAAGAAAGCTCTTCACTGAATACATTAGAAATAGTTTCTTTTTATAGCCTTAGCTTAAAGTTCAAAATATAGCCCATTCTCATTATTAGTGTGTTGTTGTTTTAAGTTTTGTTTCATACGTTAAATGTTTTACTTTTAAGCCTAAGTAAAATGTAATAATTTAAATGAAATATTTTTAGCTGCATTATTTTGTTTTGTTTTTTGTTGTTGTTTTTTTAAATAGGCTTTCCACATTTCTTGTTTTGGCCGTCATACTTGCTTTAATATTCAACAAGTGCGCGCCGAAAGAGTCCAATGTTCAGATTGAACAAAGATACAGAAGAAACACTGAGAATAATGTAAGTATAATGTTACGTGTCGTTGTCTAGGGGTTGGTCTGAGTTGGTCATATGAATTTGTAATCGAACAACGAACTTGTGTTTCAAGTCAAACGATCTTTAATCAACACATTCATAATGACACAATGCTAACAAGTAAAAAAGGATGAAAAACACAACAGCTCTTGACTCAAGCTGTCAACACACTCTTTTTTAATGAACAGTACACACAAGAAAACCAGTCTCAACTTCTGACCAATGGGAAGGGGGGAGTTAGGACAACGCAAAAGATGACTAGTGACCTCTGTCCACGTGGACACAACAAACTCTAATGGACCGGTCATCCTGATCCAACGTTTACTTTGACGTAAACAATAGAAACTGAAGGTTATTTTCGTAAAGTAAACCAGCAGAATCAGAGTTTTTAAATAAAATCCAACACTCCTCATATTGTAATCTAAGACTAACCCAACATTTTAAATGTGTAAGTTTAAAACTAGATCCGATCGGAACGTTAAAGTTAGAAACATATATCGTATAATAATACACACACATAGGCCTATATATAACTATACATTTATATATATACAAGCAAGTATGTGCCCGGTCCTCCGAACCGGCTAAAAGTTATGTTTACATACACTCTAACTACTCAGGCAGTTATAATGAGATTGCCCGCATGACCTACGACACGAATTTAAACGTGAGGTCATTTTTTATTTGCCCGCTACAACATGAATTACCCGTTAAAATCATTACTCATCACCCATTATAACAATTACAAAATTGCTCGCTATAAATTACGACGCAAATTAAAACATGAATATATTTTGTTCTATTCATTGATAAAGAACATTCGACAGTACTTTTTTTTTTTAATGATTGTTTGATATATTTGTTTACGACAAACATTAAGTCGCAGACCTATGTTGTGTTGTTTTTGTTTATTTGCTATTAATTTATTTATTGTTGCTTTGGAAGCAAACTTAGAATAAAATTTTCTATTCAACATGCAAAACAATAACAAATGAAACCCATATAAAATAATGTTTATAAAATGTATACGACACGAATTAAAACTTTAAAAAGTTAGTTCCGGCAATTTGAACATTGCCCGGCAAATTAAACATTGCCCGGCAAATTAAACATTGCCCGGTAATATAAACATTGCCCGGTAATTTAAACATTGCCCGGTAATTTAAACATTGCCCGGTAATTTAAACATTGCCCGGTATTATAAACATTGCCCGGTAATTTAAACATTGCTCGGTAATTTAAACATTGCCCGGTAATTTAAACATTGCCCGGTAAGTTAAACATTGCTCGGTATTGTAAACATTACCCGGTAATTTAAACCTTGCCCGGTAATTTAAACAATGGTTGTTACCAAGGCGATAAGCCTAAAGTTATAATGAGATTTCCCGCTTCACAGTTAATATATACGGCAATTAATAAAACCCCACCCGTTAAAAAGTTTATCGATGTATACGTCACAAATTTAAATGTGAATGACATTTTGTACGCCCGCTACAACCGTAACGAACTGCAACGTGAAATATTGCCCTCTAGAAAAGAATTGAAACGTGAAATATTTCCCGCTCGAAATATTTTAATGCGTATACGCCCGCTTCAAACGAATTGAAAAAGCTAAAAGTTATGTTTACATACACTCTTACTACTCAAGCAGTTATAATGAGATTGCACGCAACAACTACAAAAGTTTATATTTCGTATACGACACGAATTAAAACGTGAATATATTTTGTTCTATTCATTCATAAAATACATTAGCAAACATTGAAGCAAAGTTAATTTTAAATGAATACGCAAAATTTGATGACGTCATAACGAAAAGCCGGCTAGCTATCTCTGCGCAAACTTTGATGACGTCATCCTGAAAAAATCTCAACGCCATCCTTTTTTTAATTTTTTTAGCGCGATCGATCGAAAAACTATAAAAAGTTGGAACGGCAATTTTAACATGAACCCAAAATATGTCGTTTTATTCGCGTTTTTTGACCAAACTGACCACTGCGGTCATTTTATTTTTTTTAAAACCTTGACAGTGTTCACCGCCGTAACGCAAAGAATTTTTGTAGCAAATTTCACGTTTTTATGTCCAGTATTTAAAAAGATTATGCGGTATGTACATACCCAGCCAGCCACATATTCCTTTTGAGATTTATATATATACAAGCCGTTATGTGCCCGGTCCTCCGAACCGGCTAAAAGTTATGTTTACATACACTCTAACTACTCAGGCAGTTATAATGAGATTGCCCGCATGACCTACGACACGAATTTAAACGTGAGGTAATTTTTTATTTGCCCGCTACAACATGAATTACCCGTTAAAATCATTACTCATCACCCATTATAACAATTACAAAATTGCCCGCTATAAATTACGACGCAAATTAAAACATGAATATATTTTGTTCTATTCATTGATTAAGAACATTCGACAGTACTTTTTTTTTTTTAATGATTGTTTGATATATTTTTTTTACGACAAACATTAAGTCGCAGACCTATGTTGTGTTGTTTTTGTTTATTTGCTATTTATTTATTTATTGTTGCTTTGGAAGCAAACTTAGAATTAAATTTTCTATTCAACATGTAAAACAATAACAAATGAAACCCTTATGAAATAATGTTTATAAAACGTATACGACACGAATTAAAACTTTAAAAATTTAGTTCCGGCAATTTGAACATTGCCCGGCAAATTAAACATTGCCCAGTAATTTAAACATTGCCCGGTAATTTAAACATTGCCCGGTATTATAAACATTGCCCGGTATTGTAAACATTGCCCGGTAATTTAAACATTGCCCGGTAATTTAAACATTGCCCGGTAATTTAAACATTGCCCGGTAATTTAAACATTGCCCGGTATTATAAACATTGCCCGGTAATTTAAACATTGCCCGGTAATTTAAACATTGCCCGGTATTATAAACATTGCCCGGTATTATAAACATTGCCCGGTAATTTAAACAATGCCCGGTAATTTAAACAATGGCCGTTACCTAGGCGATAAGCCTAAAGGTGCCCAGTTCTCGGAACTGGATAAAATAACCCATGGAGTTATAAACAATAGTCTTAAGCGGGGATAAAGTATTTTCCGGTAACTTATACCATTTAAATATTGCATTCCACAAATAACGACGCAAATTAAAACTAAATTTTGTTCCCTTCTTAAACGCATAAATACGCAAAATTTGATGACGCCATATAATTATAAGCTTAAATATAGAGTGTAACCAGGACCATTGCGTTTAAATAAGCTTAGTAATGCGTCGGTATTACTTCCCGAAACAGAAAAAAAAATGCTAAATCTATTTGCTTTGTCCTATGTTTGTAAAGTTTTAAATTATTAATTAGCTTTAAGTCATGAATTCACAGTGTAAAGTATTAAAGTAGTGATAGATTAAGAAAATCAACTACAGTATTGGTAGTGTAAAGAATTTATGTTGTTTACGGCACGTAGACAATTTAAACATGAAGAAAATTTGTTCCCGTCATTGAGTTGAGATAATAAAATCCATGCACATAGTTTGATGACGTCAATTTAAACATGAATGAAAAATGTCCCTTCATTGCTATAAAATCCATGCGCAAAGATTGATGACGTCATAAAAATAATCTCAACGCCATCCTTTTTTTTTATTTTCTTAGCGCGATCGATCGAAAAACTATAAAAAGTTGGAACGGCAATTTTAACATGAACCCAAAATATGTCGTTTTATTCGCGTTTTTTGACCAAACTGACCACTGCGGTCATTTTATTTTTTATAAAACCTTGACAGTGTTCACCGCCGTAACGCAAAGAATTTTTGTAGCAAATTTCACGTTTTTATGTCCAGTATTTAAAAAGATTATGCGGTATGTACATACCCAGCCAGCCAGCCAGCCAGCCACATACATACATACATATTCCTTTTGAGATTTATATATATACAAGCCGTTATGTGCCCGGTCCTCCGAACCGGCTAAAAGTTATGTTTACATACACTCTAACTACTCAGGCAGTTATAATGAGATTGCCCGCATGACCTACGACACGAATTTAAACGTGAGGTAATTTTTTATTTGCCCGCTACAACATGAATTACCCGTTAAAATCATTACTCATCACCCATTATAACAATTACAAAATTGCCCGCTATAAATTACGACGCAAATTAAAACATGAATATATTTTGTTCTATTCATTGATTAAGATTATTCGACAGTACTTTTATTTTTTTTTAATGATTGTTTGATATATTTTTTTTACGACAAACATTAAGTCGCAGACCTATGTTGTGTTGTTTTTGTTTATTTGCTATTTATTTATTTATTGTTGCTTTGCTTTAAAAAGTTAGTTCCGGCAATTTGAACATTGCCCGGCAAATTAAACATTGCCCGGTAATATAAACATTGCCCGTTAATTTAAACATTGCCCGGTAATTTAAACATTGCCCGGTAATTTAAACATTGCCCGGTATTATAAACATTGCCCGGTAATTTAAACATTGCCCGGTACTTTAAACAATGGCCGTTACCAAGGCGATAAGCCTAAAGGTGCCCAGTTCTCGGAACTGGATAAAATAACCCATGGAGTTATAAGCAATAGTCTTAAGCGGGGATAAAGTATTTTCCGGTAACTTAGACCATTTAAATATTGCATTCTCCTAATTACGACGCAAATTAAAACAAAACTTCTTAAACGCATAAATACGCAAAATTTGATGACGCCATATAATTATAAGCTTAAATATAGAGTGTAACCAGGACCACTGCGTTTAAAAAAGCTTAATAAGGCGTCGGTATTACTTCCCGAAACAGAAAAAAAAATACTATATCTATTTGCTTTGTCCTATGTTTGTAAAGTTTTAAATTATTAATTAGCTTTAAGTCATGTATTCACAGTGTAAAGTATTAAAGTAGTGATAGATTAAGAAAATCAACTACAGTATTGGTAGTGTAAAGAATTTATGTTGTTTACGGCACGTAGACAATTTAAACATGAAGAAAATTTGTTCCCGTCATTGAGTTGAGATAAAAATCCATGCACATAGTTTGATGACGTCAATTTAAACATGAATGAAAAATGTCCCTTCATCGCTAAAAAATCCATGCGCAAAGATTGATGACGTCATAAAAATAATCTCAGCGCATCCTTTTTTTTCTAACTTTGTGACGAAAAACTATAAAAAGTTGTACTGGCAAAGACAATGTGAATCAAAAGTTGTGTTTTTTTCGCGTTTTTTGACCAAACTGACCACTGCGGTCATTTTAATTTTTTTTAAACCTTGACAGTGTTCACCGCCGTAACGCAAAGAATATTTGTAGCAAATTTCACGTTTTTATGTCCAGTATTTAAAAAGATTATGCGGTATGTACATACCCAGCCAGCCAGCCACATATTCCTTTTGAGATTTATATATATATATGATATGATATGATATATATATATATATATATATATAATATATATATATATATACACATATATATATATTTCTGAATAGCTTTTTTCTTCGTTTTATTATATATTTATATATGTATATATACATTTCTGAATAACTTTTTTCTTCGTTTTATTATATTCAGCAATATGAACTACTCCCACCCACGGGGTCAAGGTAATCTTACTAGACGGTTTAAAAGAAATGTTGGCACCCTGGGAGGCCTGATGTTGTTGTTTTCTTTCAAAAATAAACTGACGGAGCAGTAATGTTATGTCATCTATGGAACGGGATGGTATGATAGAGTGTGGGCGGAAGGACGTAGAGAGTGATAGGAGAAAGATAGAGATAAAAAAGAAAATCACTGAATGAAACGTTTGAAAAAAATAGTATTACAGAACAGAAGATACAAAACATGGTCTAGAAAGAATGAATCAAACATTGACTCTATCATCGAATATTGTATTCATTATTTCTTTAACATATCTAGTTGTCTTTTTTTATTTTGTAGTTATCTTATGATTGTTATCTTTTTGTTCTATAAATGATTATATTATTATATTATCTTATGTTTGTTATCTTTTTGTTCTATAAATGATTATATTATTATATTATCTTATGTTTGTTATCTTTTTGTTCTATAAATGATTATATTATTATATTATCTTATGTTTGTTATCTTTTTGTTCTATAAATGATTATATTATTATATTATCTTATGTTTGTTATCTTTTTGTTCTATAAATGATTATATTATTATATTATCTTATGTTTGTTATCTTTTTGTTCTATAAATGATTATATTATTTGTTATGTGTTTTGTTTGTTTCCAATGTGTCTCTCCATCAACTTATATCCAGAAGCGGAAGTTAAAGCAAGGCAGTTTTTTTTTAATGTATTCATTTTTTTACCGCCAATTTAAAATGAAATTAACTATTTAACCCTTACAGTCCCGGGCGCGTATATTGCGGAACTGAAGGCAGCATAGATAGAAGTAGGTCGGTACGGGAAGGGTTAAGAAATGTTAATCCATTAATCCTCCATTTCGCCTTAGATCCTTGCGAGGAAGATTTTTTAAAAGACAGGAGCTACCCAATGAGGCACGGTGGACGAGGGGTAGCGCCCTCGATTAGCGTATCGTAGGTTCTGGGTTCAAATCATGGGTCTGGAGAGTGACCCTGAGTCTACCTAGCTCTGATGGGTACCTGACTTTAGTTGGGGAAAGAACAGGCGGCTGGGTATTGTCCTGGCCACACAATCCCCTGGTACGCCATGGCCAAAAAACGTTGCTTCACCGGCCATAAATTGGTCCAACGGGATAATTTTTATGATCTACCAAGCTCTGAAATTATTTCGGGCATTGTGCTGGCCACACGATTTCTTATAAACAACTTGGAACCAGATTTTGGCCGCAACGGGTTAGTATGCCTTTCTGGTGGTCTCTTGTCTACATCCTGCTAAACGATGTTCTCATAAAATAACCATGTCTAATGGTTACTGATAAAAGCTTCTGAGCATCGAGCTGGACACACAATCCTCTTCTCCCCATTCCGAGCTGTAAATATTTTTAGTCTTACATGTTATAGACGCTCCTTCTAAAGAGGAGATTTTTGCGGCCCACCATTTTCCGATGTTAAAGTCTAGACTCGCATTTTGATCAGTGTTTTAAATGATGTCAAGTTACTGGTTTTCCTTATTTGTTCAGGTAACCCATTCCTTGCCCAGATGTCACTTGAGGAGAAATAGTACTCATATTGCATTATGTTCTCGCCTATAGTATAAGGAAAGTTCTCTTGTAATTATGTTTATCTGAGAATTATAACACATTGTTATTGTGTTGTATTTCTAACTATTGGTAGTGTCACTCCTTATCACTTTGTGTGTTCAATTTTCCCTAGCCGCTACTTAATGTTCTTTCGTCAATTCCCTCCTTTAATGAACTGCAGTGGTGTCATGCAGCATTTTAGCATCGATGCTATACATAGTAGTAAAGTATGACGTCAAACCAAATTGATCATAGGGCCGGGAAAGCAGCATTCCCCAGTTTCTGTTAACACGGCATAATGTTATCCATAAAGCTTTCTATTATCAACGAAAAAAACTTTCGTTTCGAATTATCTCGGTGCATAGTAACAGGCAGGCAGCCAGTTTAGTCAGATAGATAGAAGGATTAACTTTAAAAAAAGACATAAAGAAAGTTTGAGAAATAGATGCATAGCAATGCAATAAATAACAATAAAGAGTAAAAGGCAGACAGACTGATTTTGAGATAGAAAAAAGAAAAATAAACCGGGTTAAATTTTAACATGACCCTATAATTTATCCTCTTTGACATATCTCTGCCTAACTAAAAAGTTCAATGACCACCAAGGGAAAGTGAGCTCGTAACGTCTTTCGAAATTCTAGGGAAATAAAACATTCTTTTTTTTTAAAGCAAATAATATAAGACGACAAATGACAAGGGAAATAAGTCATAATGAAAACCAGTTCTTTGTTTTTGTTGTTTTGTGTAAATATTTCTTTGTTTTAAGTTTTAATCATACAATACGTAACAACGACAACAGAAAATGCAGAAACTTTTAATAGTAGTGCGCCAAATTATGAATTCATTCAGCGTGCAAAGAGCCTAAAATTGATCGTTTTCTAGCACTCAATTTCTTGTAAATAATAACTAGAATTTTCCCTTTTTGGGGGTCTTTTGCGTGCTATTGAATATCGCTTTTGCGTGCAAAGTCTGGCACGAGTGCCGTAGGTTGCCTACCACTGCTCTACGGTATTCTTGATACATAGGCCTATATTATACTATTTATCACGTAAAGTTTATGTTGGTATTTGTTTATTTGTTCCAATGGTTGGCACAAATCACATGAAACTTTCCATTAAACCGAAACTAAATAAGAAAGGATCTCTTGGAACCTTACAGTTATATTTTATTCACATCAAGCTTTTCAATTTTTTTATGGACATTTCCATTTGTAAAAATCCTTTAATTAATTAGCATGACCAATAATTCTTATCCTATTTTTTGAGATCATCTGTTTCTGTTATGGGTTAAAGAAAAAAAAAACAATTTTCACTACTGGATAGAAGGAGCTAGCTATAATATATGCGTGTAGTACTATTTAATATATATATGCTCAAACTGTGATACCGCATACATAAGAAGGCCTACTATTTGTGCAATTTATTCAATTGTGGCTTTTTCTCCTCAAGTTGAATAATTGAAAATGGAGAAATACGAATTAGGCTATGCTAAATGCATACATTATAACATTTTACTTTGAAAATCAGAACTCATAAATTATTTTAAAAAAATCATAAATCAATAGAAATATTTTATTTAATGTAAATTTTAAACATACATTTTAAAGCAGTAACAAAAATAAAAAAATGATCGAGTAAACTCAAACTAAATATTGTAAACACATGGCTCAGAGAAAGATTTATTCCTTTACAATTTCAGGCGCCTAATTATTGTCATTTATGGTTATCGATGGGGAGTTCCATAACAAACTAGTATCAGACTAGACATTAATAACATCCAATTTGGGATAACTGCTGGCAAAACTCCTCTCTCCCAAAACCCTTCCAGAGCTAGTTTTATTAGACGATCAGAAAATAGATTATAAAATCTTCAGTCTAAGACAAATTAGTCTTCAGTTAGCTTAAGTTTTAAGGAAAACATTTTTTGGGTTAGGTTTAATCCTAGCGTTACCAAATTTAAATACTTTGTCTCAACTAGATATTTATTATGTAGCATAATATTTGAGAATACATTAACTATACATACAATAGGTATAAATAAGCAGTTACCCACATGTTGGTTCCGTGTTTAAGCAGGGGCGGATTAATTTTTTTGGTTTGGCCTCTGGTGTCTCTGTAAATAGGGGGGGGGGGGTGTTAGTGTTTTTATTTCTTTTTTTTTATGTGAAGGAGACTGGAGGGATGCTAAAACAACGCGCGGGGGGGGGGGGGAAGGCATAATCACTGATATGTTACGGTGTCGAAATAGTAGAAGAGAGACAATCGATCACGTGGTTTTAAAATGGCCTGCCTTGTGGGAGCATAGAGTATATGGGAACGGTCAACTGTTTGCACCGAAGCTTTAAATTCTAGATCTATGGTGACTCAACTACACTTGTAGCACCAGCGAGTTTGTCCTCCGAGCCCTAAAGAGAGTAAATCTCGGTTGGTCTACTCACTCTGGAGAAGTGAGGTTCAGGACTGCAATGCCAGGATCTACCCCCTTCCCCACCCCCACACACACATAGCTACACACCAGCAACTGAAAGAAGATGGGCGTCTAAAATGTAGCACTAAGCCGATACGGCATTATGTGCGCGAGAAAGAGAAGTTAACGCTAGTAGTCGGGTGCCGTCACACGATGGCTTCTTGACAATCTTTGATGAGGTCCTGCTCCACAGATGAAAGAAAGAAAGAGAAGAGAAGAAGAAAGAAAGAAATAGAGAGAGAAAGAAATGGAACAAAAGTAGGTCAATAAGCCAGCCAGTCGCTTAGCCTCAATAAACATCGGACGACTGATGTTCCACCAGGCCAAGTCTTACAACGTCCAATCTCTGCTTTCTTTCTGCTTCTGTTCTCTCCATTCCACACACAGCCACACAGCCACAGACTATCTAAAGTAGACCATCAGATAACATGTTACCGAAGTTAATTATCTCTCCCTTGTCAGGCGTCTTTTCTTAGCTCCCTTTATTTGTACAAAAATGTTGCCAAGTCGCTGTCGTCTTCTTTTTCCCGCCTTTTTAACCCTTAGCACTAAAAGAAAAAAAAAACGGAATCAGTTAATTGGCGGAATAAATCAATGAAGCTCTTTAACTCTGTCGAGATTAGTTTTAGGACAGTAGCGGTCATTTCCCTTGATACTATTTTTAAACACGCTTGAAAAAAAATGTCTGAACAGTCGTTTTATAGATTTTTATAAAACTAATTTTAAATTTATTACACCTGACATAAAGATATAAAGATATATTTATATATGTATAAATATAATTGGATAAATCAAAGTATATAATAAGATGCACAGCTGGCATTCATATTTCTGCAGTTTGATGGCTTGAAACGCTTTGTTTCGGAATTTCCGCTCGCACCCTGTCTTATAGACTTCCGGTTTAGTAATTCGCGATAATTTTCTCAATGAAATGTGTATACAGGGGAAAACTTTAGGTTACGTTTGGAAGTCATTTAGGGCAGCGTTATTGGCTGCGCACGGATTAACAACACTTAAGCTCTAAAAATAGAGCAAGCTGTCCAGCTTATTATAGTCTTTGGATAAATATAGAGATTTATAGATAAAAAGATACATCAATAGATAGGTAGATAATTATAGAGATAGATAGACAAATACATAAAAATAGTATAGTAAATCGATAGTAAACAGATATATCTATAGAATATTTATATATAGACAATGTGGACTTTTTTTCCTTGGTTATAACGGGGTCTCCACAGTATCGTGAAGAAAAAGATATATAGATAGATATAGATAAAGATACATAATTATATAGATTAATTAAGATAAATAGGTAGATAAAGACTGAATGATAATTGATGTATATAATATATATATATAAATATAGATATATATAGATAGATATATAGCGACATAGATGAATGGCATAGATAAAAGCACGGTATTTATCAACCTAGATTTATTATAACATTCATCTAAAATTCGGGCAATTCAATGACGGTAAATAAATAAGACACATACAAACAATAAAATATTTATAGTCTAGAGTCTAGACTATCTGTTAAAAAAAGATAGCCTAAATAATGGAGTGATATTTTCGATCGTTAATACTAAAAGAAGAAAAAAGTGAGGTGTGGGGAGGGGGGGGGGCATGATTGATTCCGTCTAAGGACAATTCTGTTAATTTCGGCATACCTGTGGCCTACTTGCCAACTTACCTGGCGAAGGTATCACGGTATCAAGACGCGATTTGTTTAATAATATATATTATATTTATATATAAATAAATAAATTATAAAAAAAATATTAAAAATAAAATATATATATATATATAAAGATGTATACTACAACCAGTACATTATTATGTTGTTGTTGTTGTTGTTCGTCCGTCGTGATCGACGATGATCATTATTGTCGTCCTATGAAGTATGAGGTGTGGCTGTGCGGTGGGTTTTCAGGTGGCTAAAGAGGCCTATCCTTGCGCGGAAGGTACGTCTGCAAACCGTACAGGGGAAGGTCAGAGCGTCGACAATGGGCTCTAGGGCACGATCTTTCCTGGCTTGTCTCTTGGACTCAGCTGCTCTCTGTTTTTGCTCTTCGCAAAGTGCTGCTCCTTCATGGACCGCTGAGCGCCATGAGGCACGGTCTTTGGCTGTCACCTCCCAGGAGTCCTCTTTAATGGAAAACGCTTTGAGTGATGCCTTGAGGGTGTCTTTATAGCGCCTTTATGGACCTCCGCGAACTCGCTGACCGTTTTTTAGCTCGCCATAGAAGAGCCTCTTTGGAAGACGGCAGTCAGGCATGCGTATAACATTCCCAGCCCAGCGAAGTTGAGACTGCATCAGGCTTGTGTGGATGCTTGGGAGTCCTGCCCTGACGAGTACCTCAAAGTCTGGAATTTTGTCCTGCCATTTGATATTTAGGATTTTTCTCAGGCTTTTTGTGTGGAAGTGATTCAGGAGCTTAGCATGTCGTTGATAAACAGTCCAAGTCTCACATGCATATAGTAAAGTAGGGAGCACGACTGCTCTGTAGACTTTTATTTTGGTTTGGGTGCTAATGCCCCTTCTGTTCCAAACATTTTTGTACAGACTTCCAAAGGTTGCACTGGCTTTTGAGATACGGAGGTTTACTTCATCATCAATGACAACACCCTGAGACAGTGTACTACCAAGGACGTAAATCGGTTTACTGT
Source organism: Anisus vortex (assembly GCA_949126835.1). Taxonomy (NCBI): domain Eukaryota; kingdom Metazoa; phylum Mollusca; class Gastropoda; family Planorbidae; genus Anisus; species Anisus vortex. The sequence continues at coordinate 34,483,831 of OX421498.1, forward strand.
GTTGATTTTTTCACCATTGATACTGATGTTTGGCTCTATGTAGGGCTTTCCGGGGGCTGGTTGGTACAGGACTTCTGTCTTCTTAGTGCTGATGGTAAGTCCAAAGTTTGAGCATGCACTGGAAAATTTTTCAACACTGTGTTTCAGATCAGCTTCAGAGCCGGCATTGAGAGCGCAGTCGTCGGCAAATAGTTAGTCATGAATGGTGTCAGACCTGACCTTTGTTTTTGCTTTGAGTCTCCTAAGGTTGAACAGCCCGCCATCAATGCGGTACCTAATGTCTACACCCTCAGGTCCATCCCTAAATGCATCAATGAGCATGGCTGTGAACATTAGACTGAACAGTGTTGGAGCCAGAACGCATCCCTGCTTGACGCCATTTCTCACTGGGAAGGGTTCAGACATCTCTCCATTGTCCTGGACACGAGCCTGCATACCGTCATGAAACTGCCTTACCATAGCTATGAACTTTCTTGGGCAGCCGAACTTTGCCATGATTTTCCATAGGCCATCTCTGCTGACTAAGTCAAAGGCCTTGGTCAGATCGATACAAATTGAATACAGGTCTAAGTTCTGCTCTTGGCACTTCTCTTGAAGCTGTCTAGCTGCGAATACCATGTCGATCGTGCCGCGCTACTTGCGGAAGCCGCACTGGCTTTCTGGTAGTAGACCTTGCTCCAGATGTACATTTAAGCGATTAATTCTAGAATTCTACATTATTATAATATCATTAGATAAACTTAGTTTTATCACCATTTAGCTGTCATTTAACAGTACTTTGATCGTGTAACTGACACAATACGGCGGGTCAAGAGGCTTTTTGTGTGTTACTTTTGTGTTTTAATTTATATTAAATTTTTTTTTCGATGAAAGGATCTAAGATTTTGACTGGTTGAAGGTTGGATAATCTGTTGGTTTTTCGTGAATGGGTGTTGTGAATGGGGGCGAGTTGAATGCGCCCGAGTCTCCAGTTGGTTCTCCATAAAAAAGAAGTGGATTTTCCAGTGGGTTCTTTTTCTGAATCAGAAGAGTGTTATACAGTAGAGAAAACATGATGTGTTCTCCCTTGCAACACCAAGATCGCCATAATGACACAAGAAGTTTAAAAATCCATTGGCTTCTCTAACAAAATTAGAAGATGATTTACCAATTCTCCATACGAACCAGAAGAGATAGATAATGTAAAAAATAGTTTACTATGATTTTATCCTCTAAGTTAGTTTTGATCATATTAATATATCCAATGATTTTATCGTACCGTCTAATTTCTGTTCTGATCAGATTGTTTATTACTCAATTCGTTATATTTGGATTTGTATGGTATTTGGTATTTGGTGTATCAAACTTTGTAATAACAAGCTAATCAGGTGATGATGTTTAAAATAGCCTTATCGTATTTTTTTTTTCGGGTAATTTTCTAGCATTGCTCATTGTAATAGATTTATCGGAGAATTTTTTATTCGTTTCATTACTCTGGAGCCCGTGAAATGATTATTCCACGTGATGGCTGCTATATCCCTTACCCTAACCCTTACCAAATTGGAAGACATGCGTTTGTGTAAGCGTGCGTGTGCCCGTGTGTGTGAGTTTGTGTGTATGGATGCGTTTGAAAATATGTATTTTGGATGTATCTATATGCCTATATGTATGGGGTATGTACGTATCTATAGGTTTAGGTGTGTTTATGATAGTGTGTCTGTATGTGTATACGTGTGTGTGTTGCCTTACCTCAAACACTAATTTGGACAGGATCGTGATATGTTAGAGTGTATGCATGTGTGTACGTGTGTGTGTAAGTAAAGTACCCGTCGGACCGAATTGATCCATAGGTCCGATGAAACAGCGTTCACCAGTTTCTGTGGCTACGGCATACTAGGTGATTGTGTGGCCAGCACTATGCACAGCCGCCTTTACTTTACCCCAACTAAGGTCAGGTACCCGTCAGAGCTGGGTAGACTCAGGGACACCCTCCAGCACCTGGAAAAAAATCCTAGCCTGCACCAGGATTCGAACCCGGGACCTTCGGCTCGCCAGACGAACGCGTTGCCGCTCGGCTACTGTACCTCCAATACGGACACCGATATGGACATGATCGTGATATGTGTGTGTGTATGCAAATGTGTACGTGTGCGTGCTGCCTTACCTCAAACACCAATATGGACAGGATCGTGATGCTGGCCATGTGGAACGCGTGGGCAATCCTCTCCTCCAGGACGCCGCTACCATTCGCGGGCGCCTCCGGGACGCCCAACGAGCTGACGTTATCCCCCTCTTGCCCCGTGTCGTTGCCGACGCAGGCGTAATCTAAGTCCAGGTGCGCAAGGCACTGCCGCCTCTGAGATTCGTTGTTGAAGAGGACGTCGTACTGGTCAACCGTCGAAACGGTCTGGTTGCTCTTCAGGCTGCTCGACCAGACGATGCAGGATTTCAAGATGGCGTCGTAGATGGTGACGATTTGGGCATCCCTCGGTACCACGCCGGGGTACTTTTGGCTCAGCCTTGCAATGAACAGCTGGGCTGCCGCTTCTTTGGTGTCCAAAACATCTGCAAGAAAAGGAAGTACATGTAGCTGTAATATCTATAAAAGAAATAGCTATGTCATTCTCTGTCAAAGATTATAACCAATCTAAGCACTCGGTTTGGTGGTGGGGGGGGGGGGGGCAAGTCGTATAAATTCCTCGAAGGGAAGCGTGAGCAAATATATATAATTACCGTGAGTTTGTTTATATATTAAATATATATATATATATATATATATATATATATATATATATATATATATATATATATATATATATATATATATATGTTTAGAATCCTATTTTCAAAAATAAAGTTTTGTATTTTTTAAAACTTGCTTGAATCTTGATACACACGAAGCTTCAGTTTTTATCTAGGCCCTAAGCTAGTTTTTTTTTTCTTCTAGTTTTCTTGTGTCCTAAAAGCATTTATCATTCATTGATAATAATAAAAAATAATTTGCTCGTTTTAATTACTAGGCGCATTTATGAAAGTTAAAGAAAAAAGTTATTTTTTCTCACTTAGAACATAACACCATGTAACAACATTTTTGTTTATGTTAATTTTTTAATGTTTCTCACATAATTTTGGTATGCTTTTTTCAGTGGTACCATTGGGTTTGCTATATCATCAAGATATCTTGAGAAAAAGCATAAAGTATATTTTGGAGTTTTTGTATATTATGTGTAATGCATTTTATAACACTATATATATATGCTGATTTTAACTATATTCTTTTGTTTATTTTTATTTTAACTAATTACAACTGTTATATGAAGTGGTGAATATGTCTAGTAGATCCTGCAAGCTTTGTCCTGACTCATTCTATTATGTGTGGTTACTATATTAGTCCAACACAAACTAAACATAACATTGTCAGTGGTACAACATTCTTTACTGCATATCATGCTTATTTTTGCTTGGCTACGGGAGATCAGGACAAATCGTAGGTACCACACTACAGTTGTGGCAACTGCAGATCAACTCTGGAAGGATGGCTGTGTGGAATTCTAAAGTCAATGCCTTTTGCGATTCCGAGAATATGGATTGAACCGACGAATCATTATGATGACCGATACCTGTTGAGAATATCTTAATACCACCCTTTCACATTAAACTAGGTCTTTTCAAACAATTTGTTAAAGCATTAAACCCAGCTAGTGCAGCGTTCCAGCACATTCTGCAGATGTTTTCTAAGGTTAATAAGTCTACAACTAGTTATGCTATTAGACTCGGTTGTCGGTGTTCAGATGCAAACAATTCAGCAAGTATATTCGTTAGTCCACAGTTTAAAATTATAAAGTTATGTTGGCATGTAAGGAGCTGGAAGACAACATGTTTGCTGTTGAAAATGGGGCATAGATTGCGTTTAGACATGTTGTTCATAGTTTTTTAGGCAAAAATAAGAGTAATAACTACAAATAGCTAGTTGAAAACTTAATTGTACGGTTTGCAGATAGCTCAAAAAAGCTTCATTAGCTGCATTCACACTTGGAATTTTTCAGACCAAATTTGGGTGATGTGAGTAAGGAGCACGGAGAACGTTTTCATCGGGCTATTCTTGCAATGGAGAAAAGATACCAGGGCAGATGGGAGGCAGATATGATCGGTGACTACACCTGGTGTTTGATACGCGATGACGACAAACTTCACAATAGAAAACCACGTTCTACTGTTCACTTCTAGTGTTTTTTGAGATTGTGAGAGACTATTACATTACAACATAATTTAACATTATGTAATATATGTATGTAACGTGATGTAAGGTGACGTTTTGTAACATAACATAACATTTTTGAGCTTGTAATTGTTATATATTGACTAAAGGTGTATCTCATGCAATACGATTAATATTAATTAGGCTATATACTATTATGTTAAATTGATTTTTTTGGTTTTATGATCAAACGGTTGATGCAATAAAAAAAAAACAATGTCATATTCAGACTCAGCATACTCAAATTAATTTAGAAACATCAAAAAATTTAGATAAACAGAGAATTTTTTTTTTGTTACATGGTGTAATTATACAGCTGGTTGGCGCCAGTGAGGTCTCTACATTTATAGCCATTAACTGTAAAAAAGAGAAACCAGCCACCAGCGCCGTCGGATTAATTATTCCAACCCATTAGTCATTAGGCGATAACTAATTACTAACCAAACCAGAACTGCAGCTCCCCCTATAGTGAATACACTGTTTATGTAATGATTCTTAAATTTTATGACTAACTCTACTTGTGCTATTTACTGAATATTATGTATTCTTATTTAAAGCAATTGTTACATATAGTAAAGAATAGAAAGCTCTCTTTTAAAAAGTTTTACTTCAACAAATTAATTATTTATTTATTAGATTTCGTGCATATTTCTGATTTAGAGCTAACAGTTGTTAACCCAAGCTAACTTTACAACTAGGAAAAATGCCTCGTTATTGGCCAAATATACTAAATTTAAAGCTCTCTTCGTTATAATGTTGCATGAAAAAAGTCCCGCTAATATTTCATGCCAACTTTATTCAGTAGCGCCTTTCAACAAAAGTTTTAATTAAAGAAAAGGTGATTGAATTATGATAAGAATATAGAAATATGTTATAAAATAACATAAGCATAGGGCATACTTTTGGTTTCAAAGAGTCTGAGCCATTATGCCTTATTATGTTATTATCTACAATGCGATTAACGTTTTTGTATAAAATTTATTTCCTTTTAAATTCCAATGGATACTGTTATTATTATTATATTAAAAAATATAAAAAATATTAACATTTTGACCAAGCTTTAAATTAAGCAACAACAAAAACATTACGGTTACTGGTGCCAAGACAACCGGTCTTTGTGAGTGGATAAGAAAGACTAGAGTCGGTAGAGATAAGCACCATTGACCATTTTCCGAAAGTGAAGTCTGTAAGACACGCGAAGGTCATCTCAGGGGTTATATTTACTGCTGTTCTTTTTTAGAATTACGTCTGTCAATGTGTTTCATCTCCACACCTCCTACCCCCTACTTTACACACACACATATGCACACACACCTATACTTTTCTCCATAGCCCCTCTCATAGATTTAATGGCGGAAGTCGATGATATAAAACAGGATTTCAGCGCTCATGTACTCTGAGGTTCAGATCCCCCCCCCCCCCTCATAGTACAGGCTCGTTATGTGATTTAGGCGAGTTGTTACTTGCGAGGGTAATCCGTGGTTAGTCTAGGTCAGCGATGGCGAACCTATGGCACGCGTGCCACAGCTGGCACGCAGAGCCATTTCTGCGGGCACGCGAGCATTTACTAAAATTTTTATCTTTGTCTGAAAGAACACAAGGGACACAATGCACAATGCACAATGCTGTTATGGAAGCTCTTTTGGCACAAGATATAAAACCAGAAAAAGTTGTTTCAGTTACTAGTGACGGGGCACCTTCCATGGTGGGGGACGCATCTGATTTAAAGAAGCAAAACACCCAGTCGTTCAGTTTCACTGTATTATACACCATATAAGCTCTTTGTGTCAGGGATAGCAGCAAGAAATTAGATGATATCCTCAAAGATGTCACAAAATGGTCAATTACATCATGGCTTGTGACCTTAATTGTCTACCGTTTCACTCACTTCTTGATGAGGGCAAGGCGCAGTAGGCCTACAATACTTTACTCATGTACAATAATGTCAGGTGGCTGAGCAGAGGACGAGTATTGGAGAGATTTGTGGCATGCTTGAATGAAATTAGGCTGTTTATGAATAAAAAAGGGCAGGATTATCCATAGCTAACTGATATGGTCTGGCCTACCAACCTCAGTAGTTGTTTGTTTACACATTTTACAGCACATTTCAATGAACTGAATAAAAAACTGCAGGGTTCAGGGAAAAAAAGGGATTCTGTGAATCAGAACATTTGAAAGAAAACTGCAGGTTTTTAAAGAGAACTAGGCCTCCAAACTAGGCAGCTGAAATATTTTCCAAACGTAAAAATGCATTTACAAAATTCTAAAACATTTACCAACAATCCTACAAGCCATCAGGAAATCTACAAGGAATTTTCTAGCATTGTAGCAGCTGCAAAAGAGAATTTCAGTAATAGTTTTGTACAGTTGCGTAAGATGGAGACAAATCTCTGTTTTCTTACTTCCCCAGATAAAGCCAAATTTGAATAACTTGATCTTTCCTGCTTAAATTGTGGTTAGATTTAGGAAAATCTGGAAATGGAGCTATTGGATTTCAAGAAAGCTCTATCTGGAAATGTGCATTCTATTATCGGCGTGAAACACTTGAGAGTGTGAAAGGATGGCAAATGACAGCACAGTTGGTAGCTCTGATGATGAAATCCATAAAGTGTGGAATTCTCTGCCAAATAATTTCAAGTCGATGAAAGCAGTTGGGATTGCACTTCTTACTTTGTTTGGGTCATCTTATGCTTGTGAGCAACTGTTTTTAACTTTAAATTATAGCAAATCTAATACCAGAAACAGACTGACAGATGACCTGAGTGCTGCATATGTTGCTCTAAGTTACGGAGTATGAGCAAAGGCTGGACAAATTATCTGCATGCACACAACAGCAAAAATCACATTAACTAAGCAAAATCATGACAAATGTATAACTGTAATAACTGTAATTGTGTAATTGTAGTATATTAATATTTTTTTCATTTACTACAGTTAATTATTTTATATAAAAAACTGTTGGTATCATTCCATTTAATTTGTTTTTATTTTTGGACAAAAGCTGTTAATTAGTTGGGACAACAGTAGGCCTTTGAGCTGTTTTTTTTTTCTAAAGTAAAATCTCTGTATTTTATTTCCATTGCTGTGTTGGCACGTTCAAAGAAATAAGTTGGTCTTGTATTGCATTTTGGGCACGGCCTAAAAAAGGTTCGCCATCACTGGTCTAGGTTTAAGTAGCAGCGTACATATTTCTGCTTTGTTTTTTTTTATATGTGTTTGTTTATTTATTTGTCTGTCAATATAACTGTTCGTCCGTCCGTCCATTCAGACACCCATTTAGCTATCCATCTATCTATCCACCCACTCATCCATCCATCTATCTATCTGTCTATCTATCTGTCAACAACATTGACAGTCGTAATGTATCATGCCCTACAGTCATCGAATGAGTTAAATTACATATGAATCAATTCACAACATTGGCAATTTTTAGAATTAACTTCAGTAACATAACACAGTGGGGGCGCGGTGGCGAGCGGCAGTGTGTTCGTCTGGCGTACCGAAGGTCCAGGGTTCGAATCCTGGTGAAGGCTAGGGTTTTGATCGCAGGGACTGGAGGGTGTCCCCGAGTCTACCCAGCTGGGTAACAACTGACATTAGTTGGGGTCAAGTAAAGTCAGCTGGGCACTGTGCTGGTCACACATCCCCTAGTATGCCGTGTCCACAGAAATTGGTGAACGCTGCTTCACCGGCCCTATGATCCGTTTGGTTAGACGGACGGATACATTACTTACATTACACACTGTAATGATAAATGTATTAACCATAACATTAAACACATCATTAATGTGAAAGATTAGAAAAAGTAAACTAATCATGCTTTAGTAAACAATGCAATAATTACTACAGTTTTATAGATTACGATAATTATACATTTACTCTGTTTCCTCTATTCGCCCGTTGAACTAAGTAAATTAATAAGTCTACAACTAGTTATGCTATTAGACTCGGCTGTCGGTGTTCAGTTGGGATGATCAAACCCCACAGTGGCTTCTCCTACTCGCAGACAGTTATGCCACACAAAAAAAAAAACGCAAAAACTTGAGTAGACTACTTTTATCGATGTCAACATGACAGCGAAGATTAGCCATACACGCATGGTTTAAGAAAAAAATTACTTTTTGACACGCAATATTAGAACCACACCCAATAGTTTTATATAAATCTTTTTTTTTTCTTAGTTTTTCTCATTACAACAACGACATCTCTCGGATTATAGAAAACATAACTCGATGCCTATACATTTAATAGGCGTATTATTACTTGCTCAAAAGTTTATTTTAACACCGTTTACCGGATTTTAACGCTTATAAGATATGTAGAGTGGATAAGGTGAGTCGACGCGACTATATTATACATATATAATATAACCTTCACTGGAGCAGCAGACCATGAAGAAAAAGGCTGAAAGTCACAACATAATAGCGGCACCTAAAAAAAAAATCCAACGACATCAGCTCCGCCCACACTGGCCACCAACCCGCGCATCTGTGCTCCCAATGCAACCGAAACTTCCAGGGGCGAGAACGGGCCTTACCTGCCATCTCCGGACGCACAAGCGAATATAGACCTTGACACGACGATGGTCTTCATCGAAAGCTTAGACAAGTATCATCACCAGAATATTATATTAAACGAAAAATGTGCCGTGAAGTATTCGGGGATTACCGATGACAGTAACGAAACAATCGGACCATAAAACGTGTGAGACTTTTAATACAGTAATTTGGGTATTCAAATTGTCAGGGTAAGCCAAAAGTCAAGAAGATGTTAAACTATTATGTCTTAACCCTTCCCGTACCGACCTACTTTCCCGTGCATACCTTCAGTCCCGCTATATACGCGCCCGGGACTGTAAGGGTTAATTCAAAATTTATAAATTTTACCTTGCCCGTATTAAAATAAATATACAGAGAGTCTCAAATACTCGCAACTAACCAAATATGATTCTAATGATCAGGGTTACCCCTTGCAATACATTGGCTAGTCTGTTCTTGAGGAGGCACGGTGGATGAGCGGCAGTGCGTTCGGCTCGCGTACCGAAGGACCTGGGTTTGAATCTTGGTGAAAGCTAGGCTTTTTTTTTTTTCAAGGGTGTCCCTGAGTCTACCCAGTTCTGATGGGTACCTGACATTACTGACATTGGGGTGACGTAAAGGCGGCTGAGCATTGTGCTGGCCAGACATCCCCTTGCATGCTGTGGCCACAGAAACTGGTGAACGCTGTTTCGACGGCCCCTATGATCAATTTGGTCCGACGGGATACTTTACTTACTGTTTTGTCCTTGGGTAGCCAAAACATAAAATGAACACTTTGTATTATTTCTATTGCTCTCACAAAAAACACATTGCCTGGCAACTTGCCCCAACAAATGATTCGCCGAAGACCTTTTAGGATAGCCGTGAAATAATCTGTATCATTAGGCTTTTAACACACAAAAAACCTATTGGCATAAGCTCAATGTAATACACAAAATAAATGTTATGAATATATTACGTTGGCGCATTCATGCCCTTTCAATACATGGTGCTGGGCACACAATAAACAAAAGCGTTTTTCCGTGGAGACCTGTTATTACAGTACAGATTATTCTTATATTCAATATGAGGTTGGCGCCCGTCGGTCGGATATATTCGTAAGCATAATGTCCCAATGGAAGGCTAATGCGGTGGACGCAAAGTGATATTCACCCTTGATCTTGCCATATTTTATGTCGGTACGTGACGTTTTGGCGCAGCCGTTTTGGCGCGACCGTTTTGGCGCAGCCGTTTTGGCGCGGGACGTTTTGGCGCGAGCCGTTTTGGCGCGGGACGTTTTGGCGCGAGGAAATAATTGAGAAAAACATTTTTTTTGTTGTATAATAAATGAAATTAATAATAATAAATAATAACAATTTAAAACGATGTAGGCCTACTTTAATGCATTTATAGGACACTTTAAAAACTTTGTTTTTTATATATGCATAAAGACTTAAGTATCTATTTGTGGGCATAAAATGTTTATCTATTTATCTGTTTATGTATATCTATGTCGTCTTAATAAGGACGTTGTTTGTTGTTGTTTTTTTATTAAACCCCAAGAACGTTAGGCCTGTAATAGGCCTATATGCGAAAATTACGCGTGCTAGTCTTTCAACTACACATGTTCATGAAGTAACTCAGTGGCTACACCTTTCAAAAAACTTGACTGTTGTAAAATAGTTGGGAGTGATTAAGACCAGGGTCAATCGTAGACAAGATGGTCAGAGAATTAATGATATTTGTTTCATTTAATATACACACAATATTGTTTTCATCAAATGAAGTTATTAAGTTAATTTGATTAAATGATGTGATGTGTTTTCAGTCCATCGCGCCAAAACGTCCTGCGCCAAAACGGCTGCGCCAAAACGTCCGTCGCGCCAAAACGGTCGCGCCAAAACGGCTGCGCCCAAACGTCCTGCTTCGTTTTATGTCCAGCTATTGCAAGACCCTTCATCCCCCCACCTCCAACACTACCACTCCTGAAGCCTTAGTATTTAGCAACACACATCAGGTTTGTATGTCTGTTGTTGAGTCTTGTTCAGACTTAATGATATCGATAACAATATACAGACAGAGAGATTAGACAGACAAAAAGATTATTTAGTTATATAGATAGACATACAGATATACAAATATATGGATACATTCAGTGGCGTAGCCAGATTTTGACGCTAGGGGGAGCGAAACTTTAGGAAAAAAGGCCACACTTTTAGCAATTTTTCCAGATTAATAGAATAACTAAGAATTCATACGTATCAAGTGTTATAAGAAAACCCTGTGCCGCAGGATACACACGCTGTATAACAGTGCAGTTTTTATTTAACCATTCACGATTCTTTTTCTAGCAGCTAATAGTGATGGGAATTTTTGCAAAATTGATTGCATGTACTGCTCATTTTCGGGATGAACATCTAGTATCGAAAGGTATTTATAGAATCTACGCGAATGCTCTATAGTAGGAATCGGCAACCTTAGGCACGCGTGCCAGACTTGGCGCGCAGAACGATTTTCAGTGGCAAGCGAAAGACCTCCAAGAATATTGTTCAATGCAAGTGAAAACAACGTATGTCAGCATAATTAGTGCATGCTGCATGACGAACTACATGGGAATCACACTGGACGTCGACTGTTTTACTTCAGGAATCTTTGTATGCCGAATTCCCATCATTGGACTTGTGTGATTGAATCTATTGTTAATATAGTCAATTGTATAGTTTCTCAAGTCTCTTCAAGAAGAAAGTCATACTGAGTATAGGTAAAATATTGGATATATTCTGGAAGTAATTAGGACGTATATTAATGGGAAAAAATCCGTTATTGAATGAGGAGAACTGACTGTTGAAGCCAATGTTTTTGTATGACTTGGCGACACGTTTTAGTGAGTTAAACTTCCAATTGCAACACTGGGTCTAAAAGCACTTGAAGTGTTGGGCAACTGGAATTGTTTTGCATTGAAACTGGGCAAATCTTTCCGTGAAAGCAATTTTAAAACATTTAACTCTTTCCCTAAATTAAGGCAAATTAAGATAGATGAGCATTTTCAGAAGTACACTAGTTATATTAAATAAATTTACTCGTCTGGCATCACTAGCATCAAATTTGGAGACTTTACTTGAAGGGAGATAATTAACCCGTTTTCTTTACATTAATATTTCTAATATGTTTCTTTTTTGTCTCCTTTAAAAAAAATTAATATCTTACAATTTATAATTCTAAAATGATCAAATTACATGTACATGTTCACTTTTAAACATTAAAATAACTACCCAGTTTTTATAATTATTAAGTATATTTCCTTTATTGTCCCTTCGGATTAAAATAATATGTATTCTGAGATCAAACTTTAAAGACGTTATATAATATATTACTAGAATAAATTCTTGACAACTAATTTCAAATATTGAGAATTGATAACTTTTAATGTGTATGTTGAGTAATGAACTTACACATTATTATTATTAGCTATGAATGGATTTTTTTAAAAAGCTAATAATAACAAACAGGTTATTTTTTTATTAAATAAAAAACACTTAAATAATTTTCTCTTTTACGCTCCTTTTTTGGTCTTGGCCTTGCTACGGCACTAAATAAATTGTCTTATAAAAATAATATAGTTGATCAGTTTGACTTTCACGCTGTTGGCACGCTGAATGATTCAAAATGATTGTAATAAATTAAATTGTTGAAATGCAATTTAAGAAAAAAATTGTGCTTCGTGGTTTGTTAAAATTATTAATTAAATAATGTTTTTCCCAAAAAGGCCCTTTTTTCTCGAAAATGGTCGTAGGGGGAGCGGCAGCTCCCCTTGCTCCCCCCCCCCCCTGGCTACGCTACTGGATACATTGCATTCTGAAATAAATGTTCTATGTACGCCGCCCTGCACCAATCAATTATTGTGGAATAGTAGGAGAGCGTCCATTACCACCTTTGATAATCAAATACTTACTAAATGTGCTTGACCACTGCTTAAATTATTGCTACATTTCTAAGTACTATGTAATTATGTATGTAAACAATAAGACCACTAGATACAGTACATAGTTTGGTTCCGGCATAGCTTATTATCAATAATTAAAAAGAAATTAATAATTTAAAAAAAACAAGTCAATATAACTAGAAAAAAACAGCTCAAAGAATAAAATTCCTTTGTAACGGAACTTCTTTGATTTCCTACTAATACCATTTAACTGAAATTACCAAGCCAAAGAAGCTACACTTTCTGCGTGTAAAGTTTTGAGTTTACGTTTTGCGTTTCTTCCTTTCAATATAAAAACGAAACCACAATCAACCAGAACCAAGGCCCCGCATCAATTCTGGCTTACAAAAGCATTAAAGGCATTTCCAACATAATAATACACACACAGGGCCAACACAAGCCTATGTAGAGCCCCAGGGCAAAAGTTTTAGCGACGTCCCCTTGCATACTGTAACTGCTTTGTTTAGTGCTATATTTAGACTATATTTGCCGCCCCTAGAAGTGTCACCCCCGGGCACCCCTCTGCCCCCGCCCCTTTGTGAGGGCACTGCACATACACCAAATAGTTCTGCCAAACAGAAATAAAAAATATAAAAGAACAAGAGAGCAAACTCTGGTCTAGAGATTTTAATAGACTTTGATATCGATTCAGAGTTATTACCCCCCCCCCCCCCCCCCGCAAGCAACCATTTTCCTCAGAGATCAATATATTGGGACCAGAACGTCCATTGTTCGCCATTTTGTTGTGTTAACATCCCAAACTTGGAGCCATGTTTATGTCTATATCGTCCTGACATTTCGTTCTCTGGTCCTCCCCAGCTTAAAGAATTTGGCGGGGAGATGTCGGCTGCTGAATGTGCCCTTGCTAAAACTAATGGATGGGAAATGTTTATTGGGTTGTAAGCGCTGCAAGTGCCCCCGAAATCTTACTAAGTTCTTTCTTCTCTCTATCTTTTTACATCTCTCACTCTCTCTCTTCCTGTTTCTAGCTCCGCTTGGGATCAATATACATAGCTTATTAATATTGTGTTTTTAGTACGATATGTTCTTGAAAGAGAGGGAGAATACATAAGGGAGTACGGACATAGTGAGTGTGATTTAGAGATAACGTGTGTGGGTGTGGAAGATTCAGAAAGAGAGAGAGAGATGGAGAGTGAGAGAGTAAGATAGAAACCGAGAGAAAGAGGAAGAGATAGTGATAATATGAATGAGGTATACTGAAGAGAGAAGAAGAGAAAAGTCTGATGGATTGCGAGAGTTAGGGAATCGCAGATTGAAATGGAGTGTTTTTTATATTGAGGGACATAAAACGGAAGGGAGAATATAGACATGGATAACAATAAATAAGACAAAAGATAGTATTAATAATATAATAAACTAAACGTGAAGAGTGCTTTAGATTTAAGATGTTTAAAATTATAAACTGATCATTGCAAGGAGACCAGAAATTGTCCATTATCAAATCTGTGCAAATCTTCGGGCTTTCCACATAATATAAAGTTCGTGTATGCATCAGATTGACTTGAACAACCATTAACTAATTTAAACATGTGAGTCGGTGGATTTAAAAAAAATAAATTTGGAAAGAATACATGGACCAACTAGACAAACAATGAAAAAAGACTTGTCAAACGTGGACATGTCCAACTAGACAGAAATGACTAAAGCTGAATTAAAACAAGAGGATTAAAATTTTGTCGTGTCTGAATTTGATAAGAAACACACCACATGACAAGTAAATTGAACAGCTTTTAATCATTACAATGCCAGACTATCGATTGATTGATTTCCTAAACCTAGGCTTCAGAAATCTCTAAAAAGTCCAGAACATAAAAGTCTAACAAAATAATTGGACAACGTTGAATAATGCAAACTTTCTTGATATATAAAATAGAAATATTATTATATTTGAATTCGTCTGGAGAAATAAAATATATAAAAAAGATGTTTGAGAGATATTTGGTTTCATTTTCAAAGAGTCTCTTGTTTGAACCCGGTAGAACCGGAAAAGTGATCAAGGGACTTGCGTTTACCCAGCTTTAATGAATACCCAGCTTTGATGAATACCCAGCTTTGATGAATACCCAGCTTTGATGAATACCCAGCTTTGATGAATACCTTGCTTTAATGAATACCCAGCTTTGATGAATACCCAGCTTTGATGAATACCCAGCTTTGATGAATACCCAGCTTTGATGAATACCTTGCTTTAATGAATACCCAGCTTTGATGAATACCCAGCTTTGATGAATACCCAGCTTTGATGAATACCTTGCTTTAATGAATACCCAGCTTTGATGAATACCCAGCTTTGATGAATACCCAGCTTTGATGAATACCTTGCTTTAATGAATACCCAGCTTTGATGAATACCCAGCTTTGATGAATACCCAGCTTTGATGAATACCCAGCTTTGATGAATACCTAGTTTTGATGAATACCCAGCTTTGATGAATACCGAGCTTTGATGAATACCCAGCTTTGATGAATACCCAGCTTTGATGAATACCCAGCTTTGATGAATACCCAGCTTTGATGACTACCCAGCTTTGATGAATACCCAGCTTTGATGAATACCCAGCTTTGATGAAAACCTTGCTTTGATGAATACCCAGCTTTGATGAATACCCAGCTTTGGTGAATACCCAGCTTTGATAAATACCCAGCTTTGATGAATACCCAGTTTTGATGAATACCCAGCTTTGATGAATACCCAGCTTTGATGAATACCCAGCGTTGATGAATACCTTGCTTTGATGAATACCGAGCTTTGATGAATACCCAGTTTTGATGAATACCCAGCTTTGATGAATACCCAGCTTTGATGAATACCCAGCTTTGATGAATACCCAGCTTTGATGAATACCTTGCTTTAATGAATACCCAGCTTTGATGAATACCCAGCTTTGATGAATACCCAGCTTTGATGAATACCTTGCTTTAATGAATACCCAGCTTTGATGAATACCCAGCTTTGATGAATACCCAGCTTTGATGAATACCTTGCTTTAATGAATACCCAGCTTTGATGAATACCCAGCTTTGATGAATACCTTGCTTTAATGAATACCCAGCTTTGATGAATACCCAGCTTTGATGAATACCTTGCTTTAATGAATACCCAGCTTTGATGAATACCCAGCATTGATGAATACCCAGCTTTGATGAATACCCAGCTTTGATGAATACCTAGTTTTGGTGAATACCCAGCTTTGATGAATACCGAGCTTTGATGAATACCCAGCTTTGATGAATACCCAGCTTTGATGAATACCCAGCTTTGATGAATACCCAGCTTTGATGACTACCCAGCTTTGATGAATACCCAGCTTTGATGAATACCCAGCTTTGATGAAAACCTTGCTTTGATGAATACCCAGCTTTGATGAATACCCAGCTTTGGTGAATACCCAGCTTTGATGAATACCCAGCTTTGATGAATACCCAGTTTTGATGAATACCCAGCTTTGATGAATACCCAGCTTTGATGAATACCCAGCGTTGATGAATACCTTGCTTTGATGAATACCGAGCTTTGATGAATACCCAGTTTTGATGAATACCCAGCTTTGATGAATACACAGCTTTGATGAATACACAGTTTTGATGAATACCCAGTTTTGATGAATACCACGATTTGATGAATACCCAGCTTTGATGAATACCCAGCTTTGATGAATACCCAGCTTTGATAAATACCCAGTTTTGATGAATACCCAGCTTTGATGACTACCCAGCTTTGATGAATACCCAGCTTTGATGAATACCCAGCTTTGATGAATACCCAGCTTTGATGAATACCCAGCTTTGATGAATACCTTGCTTTGATGAATACCGAGCTTTGATGACTACCCAGCTTAGATGACTACCCAGTTTTGATGAATACCCAGCTTTGATGACTACCCAGTTTTGATGAATACCCAGCTTTGATGAATGCACAGTTTTGATGAATACCCAGCTTTGATGAATACCCAGCTTTGATGAATACCCAGCTTTGATGAATACCCAGTTTTGTTGAATACCCAGCTTTGATGAATACCCAGCTTTGATGAATACCCAGCTTTGATGAATACACAGTTTTGATGAATACCCAGCTTTGATGAATACCCAGCTTTGATGAATACCCAGCTTTGATGACTACCCAGCTTAGATGACTTCCCAGTTTTGATGAATACCCAGCTTTGATGACTACCCAGTTTTGATGAATACCCAGCTTTGATGAATGCACAGTTTTGATGAATACCCAGCTTTGATGAATACCCAGCTTTGATGAATACCCAGCTTTGATGAATACCCAGTTTTGATGAATACCCAGCTTTGATGAATACCCAGCTTTGATGAATACCCAGCTTTGATGAATACACAGTTTTGATGAATACCCAGCTTTGATGAATACCCAGCTTTGATGAATACCCAGCTTTGATGAATACACAGTTTTGATGAATACCCAGCTTTGATGAATACCCAGATTTGATGAATACCCAGCTTTGATGAATACCCAGTTTTGATGAATACCCAGATTTGATGAATACCCAGCTTTGATGAATACCCAGCTTTGATGAATACCCAGATTTGATGACTACCCAGCTTTGATGACTACCCAGCTTTGATGACTACCCAGCTTAGATGACTACCCAGTTTTGATGACTACCCAGCTTTGATGAATACCCAGCTTTGATGAATACCCAGCTTTGATGAATACCCAGCTAAACGGCAAGGGAAATGGTTAAGGCAACAATGCACTGTGGCTGGCTATGACATCGCCTCGTAAATCTGTAGACAATAAGAAAACTGCCAAAACGTTTCAAAGCCTCCAAGAACAGTATTTTACGTCATTTTAGTCTGAAATAATTTAAGCTTTTCACTCAGATATTCAAATTTTCCTGCTTCTTTTTCTACTCGATATATTAATATGAAAATGTACATGTAAGTTAGCGTACAATGAACAATATACAATATGATAAGGTATCTTTTCGAAGATACACTATAAATACTTAAGTTGAGAATGTTCTATACATGAAATGTGCTCTAGCTCTAAATCAACTATAAAAGTTTCAACACAAAAATATGTTTGGATTTCTTGAACAGAGAACATGAATAGAACACCCGAGGTTGTTAATAAGAACAGAAACATACAATGTGACTTGTGTAAGTAACTATACAGTACAACAGCCCGGCAGTGGTGCTTATATTAGTATATTATATCCCAGTTAGGTAAGGTATTACAATATTCAGATTGACTTATCTTATAAGTTTACAGACGTTCCTTCTGAATAGTAGATTATTACGCCCATTGGGCCCAAAACTCCTGCAGGGGAGGCAGCGATCGGTCGGCGGCAGGGATAGAACCCGCGACGTGTCGGTTGACAGTCCCTTGAACTAACCGCATGACCAGCCAGCCGATAGACAGTAAAAGCTTACCTTTAACCTTGTGTAAATCCAGAATGAGTTCCCCGAGTATCAGCGCGCATTCAGTCACACAGAACAGAGCTACAGTCAACAGTGTGTACTTGTTCTTCAACACCTTCTCGCCATTCCGCCGCCATCTAGAAAGTGAACCACAAAGAAAACTTTTTTTTGTTAAAATTATTTAGAAAGCTCAAAGGAAAAAACAATAACTCATTTTTAGGAATGATACTTTGTGAAATTGTAAAAGAGATTATGTGACTACTATCACGTTTCTGATAGGGATAACCAGTTATTTAACTTTCGATGTCTTGTTTTTTATTGTCATCTTATACAATCTACAGGTTAGATAAACAATAGATTGAACAATTCTTATTTTAGTTTACTCAGTCACTGAAAGGGAAGCTGGGCAGGAGCTAAAACCAAATGGCGGATGCCGAGCCTCTATTTAAGTTACCGTACTCTACCTAAAAATGATCCACTTTCTAATATTTATTGCAAATAGCTTACGCTATGTTTCCCATAATACGGTAAGATATATTAAATAACAAAAAAAAATCCCGAAAATTAATGAAATGTCTAAGGGATTTTATATTGGAAAGATACTTTTGATTAGTCAAGGCATCTAAAGGCTAGTCCTTTACATCCTATAATCATTATGCAATTAAATAATGCACTAGTTAATTTGTTATGCTACTAGGATTTATTATTTTCTCCCTAATATTTCAAGTTATTTCAATGACACATTTGGGAAAATGAGGGCCCTCTTTTAACTATATTTCTTTAATAAGTAATCCTTCCAATGTCAAATTTCGAGGTTAAAGAAAAAAAAAAAGCAAAAATGTCTTTATCCATAATATAAGTTTACTCTTAGAAATTATATACTGCTCCTTCGATAGTAATGGAAGTCATTCAATCATTGACCAACAGCTAACATGTCTAGCAAACTTAATTATTTAGAGGCGTATGGTGGTCGAGTGGTAGCGCGTTGGACTGGCGTACCGAAGATCCTAGGTTCGAATCCCGGTGAAGGCTAGGATATGGACTTGTCTGGAAGGTGTCGAGTCTACCCAGCTCTACCTGACGTTAGTTGGGTAAAATAAATGCGGCTGGGCAATGTGATGGCCACACATCACCTTGTATGCCGTGGCCCTAAAAAAAACTGGTGAACGCTGCTTAATGAGCCCTATGATCAATTAGGTCCTACCGAATACTTTACTTTTCCCCTCCAAAATACACGCAAACGAACGCTTCTTTACATTACATAGCCAAATTAAAAAAAATAAAGTGCCGGCTGCTAAATTCAAACAATTATTTAAATGAAATAATAAAAAAAAGTTTCTTATATGGCAGGCATTGAAGGTCTATAGGGTTGATGAAATAAAAGAAGAGTAGTTTTATTAGCAGCTGATTACAAAGTTATAGTATGACAAAAATAATTCTCAAGCAATAAAAAATACTAAGCACTTTTATTTTTTTAACAAGATTTGAGAGTTCAAATTTTAAAGCAAAAGACAACTATCCTACTAATTAAGAAAAAGGTGTCAGCTGAATCTAAGAAAAAAGCTGTGAGTTGATATTTAATAAGGAACACATGGAAACGGAAGTGCTATATGAAACCATAACAAACAAAGAAATGACGTCACCATGATAACTCATAAAACAGAAATCTGGAGTTATCTCATATTCTCGTTGTCGTGTATTATATAACCCTCTCTTTCCTATCCAGACGTAATCACATCGAAGATAAAACGCGGCGTAAATATGGAACAAATGGTTCTGGCCCATCTGATCCATCACAAGATACCCCCACCTCCTTCCCATACACCGAAACCCTAACCCATCGAGTTCCTCAATTTTCGTATTGATTACATCTCTCTGCCCGAGACACTAACACGGCCTCAGAGCAGGAAGGGTTGTCTGTCTGGGTCGATAGAGTTATCTAGATTTGTCTTTTCAGTATCGTCTGCCCCCATACAGCAGTTTGTAGAAGTTTCATTAAAATTTATTGATAGAGATATTGGTGGTGTTGCTGCGGTAGTTTTTATTTGCTTATAGCCTTCTTCTTCATCACAGTCATTGTAAAGAGAAATTCATTACATCTTTCTCTATTCATTTCTCTGACACTCTCGTTTCTCTTAGAGTCTTGTAAAGATAGTCTCGTATCCCAGGATGAAAAGGTCTCAATTCTACTGTTTGGACAGTATTAAAAAAAACAAACAACAAATTATTGTTGAAGGTGACAGGAAGTAATAAAATGTGCAGCTTGTGTATTGGCCACTTGCAGCTAGTTGAATATACCTATTTTATTTGTGCTTCACAAAACCTTGAATAAAGACTTTTAAAGTGTTTTATTTATTATTTATCCCTAGCTAGCCCATTGGTTTAAATACACATTTTGTAATGTTTAAAGTGCAAAAGGATTGGAAAGAGACATTGGATATGCCGTCGCCTAACGACAAAACCTAGACGTTTTTTTGTTTTTTTTTTGGAAGTTGCAATTACGAGGATTTCAGAGGTAAAAAAAAAAACTGGTTATGCCCCATTTTAAGGAAAATGATTCGTAGTTGAATCCAATCCAACTTTGTTGGCTTAACCCGACATCATTTCGGGGGAAAGTACAGTTAGTTGGTCGTTGCACTGGCCGCTCACGCCACTCGTATGCCTTGGCAATTAAGACTGATGCTCGTTATCTCAAAAGATTTGCAAGGTCGCCAAGAGTACTTTACCCCCCCCCCCCCCATGAGATTTCACTAATTTTAAATACTTTTTGTACATTTCATATGTTATATGTGGCTCTCCAAATGTACAAAAGACGAATGGGCATAAAGACTAAAGCATTTTTATTGTTTCCAGAAATGAGCCTGAAATTCGTGAACACGTTTATCCATGACCTATTGAAAAGGTCAGGCCAAATTAATACTTGCCCATGTGTAATAATATTCTTCTTTTGGGTTAGGAAGCTAGTCACGAGCTGAAAACAAAATGGCGGATCCTGGGCTTCTCTTCAAGTTTCTCTACCTTAATAACTTTCCAATATTTATTGCGATTATCTTAAACTATATTTGTTTGAATATGGTCAGATCTGTTGAATAAGTAATTTTAAATCGCGAAATTAAAAAAAAAACAATGTCCAAGGGATTATATCTTGAAAAGATACTTTTGATTAGTCAAGGCATCTAAAAAGATAGTCCTTCACATAAGACTACATTATTCCCACCCTTTAATGATTCTGCAGATAATTCACTAGTTAATTGGATGTGGATGTATGATAGTGTAGCTCCCATCCAAACAAGCGGTATACTAACAAAGCCCATGACTAAAATATAGTGTGAACTTTTACGTCGTCATTCCCCCACCCCCTCCTACCCATAAAACTTTGCACTCCGTTGATTGGTCCAACTGAATAGCTTGTGAATGATGTCACACCTGGAGGCCAACTATTTATTGTGCATTGTGCTAGAATATAGGTCTTGAAAATATGTTTTATTAAATTATATTCTTATATTGAAAGCCATTTTTTTAAGCGTATCGATTTTATAATACATTTTTTGGGTGTTAATAAAACAGATGTATACACAACACAGCAACGCAGAAAAAACGGCATACCAAAGGGGAATCCCCTTGTTGCAGTTAGCTAAAGTATTTTAGTTGACATCGGATTTTCCCATCACGCGGCGGAAGTTGAGAGATTCGAGCTTGTCTCAACTCCCTGGAGACGATACGCTATGAGGATTACGAACCTCTAGGCAAATTAAAAACTACATTTTATTCAGCTACAAAACAAAACAAAAAGTTTGAATAAAACAACAACAACAACAAATTGACCTACTAAAAGAATGAACGTGACATACTTCTGTGCTATTTAAAATGTAAACGTATTTATTTGAAGAAAGAAAAGACTTCATACATTATTTCCTGTTTAAACGATTTTTCTTCCGGGCAATTGTCTTCTGATTGGCAGGGATTAGAGCGAAGAAAGACACAGAAGAAAAACAAAGAAGACAAAATAAAGTAAAAACTGGTTTGCTTTATCTAGTGGTTCTCTATAGTTTCTCATTCGCGACGCCCTTTTTTTTATCAGTAAAATTATTCCATTACATCCCCTCCCCATTCCCCAAGTCAGATGTCCTAAATATTGCATTTCAACACAATCATATAGGAGAAAAAAAATAATGTAAACAATTAATGTAGGCTTTTTTGCAATTTATATCGTTGCACCGTTATAGAAGTCGCGGCTCCTTGGTGTCGGGGGCGCACACTCTCCAGGGACAACTATTATAATCAGTTTACCCCCCCCCCCCCCCCATTAAAACACAGAACGAAAAAATCTAAACTGAAACTGAAAAAAAAAACAACAACAACAGTTGACATGACACACAAAATTTTAAAAAAAACCTACTAAATCATAAAATAAAACCGGAGAATGACGGTGGCGATTGTAAAATGTGTACTGTTTATATTTTGAAGATTATTGTAAGAGATTACAGGCAAGAGAAATTCTACAAGTACCTCAACATATTATTTATATAGATCTATACCATAGGTTCTCAACCTTTTGCAATGTGTCCCCCCCCCCCAACTTTTTTTTAGCACCCACTCCCCCCCACCCCTCTGGAAGTTGAAGGGTCAATATAGTTTTCAAAATTTACAGACAATAACCAAGACTTTTAGAGAAAAAAAAAGGGGGGGGGGTCTATAAGCTGCGTGAAGTAAAATTTAAGAAGGGTGCTAAAAGACTTTTAGAAACTAAATGTTGTCCCACAATAGACAGCCAATATATCTAGAACAGACTACTTTTTTTAAAACTACAACATCAATCCACTATACGCCATACCATCGCCGCTGGGGGGATTTCTTTTACCGGTACACTTAAGCGTCTTTTTTTAATTAAAGGGAGATAATTTACTCTTTTCAATTGAACTAATCTTTCTAATATTTTTTATAACAAATATTAATGGCTTACAATGTGTAACTTTGAAATGATAAGGCTGTAAAAAGTATTTGAAAATTTTATAAATATTATATGACTAAATAATTTATATGTATATTTTTAAACATTACATTAACTACTCAGTCTGTATGATTACTTCGTATTTATTCCGCTAACCATAATTGGTATTAAAACTACAGTGTTCCAAACGCATAATATTATTTCTCATTAAAACTGAGATAACAATAACATTAATATTAGCAAATGTTAGGGGGACTGGGCTCGGTCGGTGGCAGCAGGGATAGAACCCGCGACAGGACCAGCCAACCGCACTGACTATACATAATATCTAATGCTGACCCCTCCTTCTTCGAAAACTCATTGTGATTCCTATTTCTTATTAGCATAATAATATGTAGGCCTAGTGTTGGGGATATCAGTCAGATATTTAGCAGCACTTGCGTTTACATCACATTTCATCCAAAAGCTAATCGATTCAAATAGCTGTAGTGTTCAAATTATATTAGGTACATTTGTACCGCCCACCTGCCCTTCACCGACCCCCAATGGCCCCCGGGAACGTCAGCGCCTTCTAATGCCTCTCACCGTCCCCCGGGGGGGGGGGGGGGCGATAACGCCCCCGTTGAGAACCCATGATATACTATATGCCAACTCAAACTGAGTTCAATGAACAAGCCACCGTTCGGTCAATAATTTTGACATACAGTTGATGTTATGTATTATTTAAAAAAAAATTCTTTGCCTAATTGTATTACAATTTTGACATATAGTTTCTGCAATGTATTATACATTTGGACATATTACATATTGTATTTTAATTTGGACATAGTTACTGTTATGTATTATTATTGTATATATATATTTTTTTGTAATGTATAATAATTTGGACATATAGATTATGTAATGTATTATATTTTAGACATATTGTTGCAGTAATTTATTATACGTTGGTTATATTTTTTTTACATAAGTTTGTACTATAAACATATAGTATTTTAATGTAGAATATATTTCAACAGAAAGTGTTTTTTAAGAAAGAGAACAGCACCCGTAACAAATGGATTTTGAAAATGTATTGTTAAATATTGGTGTGAAATAGTATTAATAATAATACAGCATTGAATATATTAATGTTTTAGTTTCACATTGAAAACAAATTAATCCTCCGTGTGTCAACAAACAAAATATTTAGAACCGCTGATTTAAGGAATGCACAACTTAGAAAGGAAATAAACCGAGTGAAATGTGAAATGCTGTATTGTTGAAGTGCAAAATTTTCTCTAATTATCATAATTATTTCACTAATTGCATGTCAGTAATTGTTCATGGCATGGTGCTAAGAGTGCTGTCGTTCTTAAAAGCATCGCTGCCATAGTTTTGAATCATGGAATGCGTTAAAGCAAAATACTTCTTTATATATACGAAAGTAATGGATGGAAAGGATATATATTTTTTCAAACAGACCTTAGCGAAACATAGGCTAATTCAAGATATGTTTCGCCAATTTTATGTGGCCAAAGCAAAGCAATTGATTGTGTGGACAGCACAATGTCCATAAGCCATTTTTTTAAACTTATGTCTTGGATGTTAGACTTTGGGACACACCCTATACTAGAGATGATAAAAAGTAAAGTATCCCGTCTGATCCAATTGGTCCGTGGGGCAGGTGAAGTAGCGTTCACCAGTTTCTGTGGCCACGTCACATAGAAGATATTTTTGGCAGTTCACTTTTGACCAACACATTTTTAAAGTTCTTTTTTTACCAGGCATTAATATACATCAATGTCTATTTTATTAGGTAATGCGGGGAGGTATTATCATTTAAAAGCGTTATGTTATTATTATTTTTTTTGTTGCATTAGTTTTATATGGTGTTTTCTGCGTTTCTATAATCAGTACTTTTAGTTCATAAAATATATCATGAACATTTTACTTAACTCATCGCTTCTGGAAGAGCCCCGTTTCTCTCTGACGACCGTTGGCCTTAGAGCCTTCTCAGTATCCGGTCCGAAGGTGTGGAATCTACTTCGCATTCAATTAAGGCGAACTAGCTCTACTGTTTCTTTAAAAAATAACTTAAAAACTCATCATTTCAATATTTACCTTAGATAACATTTAACATGCTTTAGAAACTTACTGTCTTACTTATGGGTTGGGTCGGTTAATGCTACATTTATTTGTTTTGTCTTTTTTTAATCATCAATTTAGCTCTGTCACCTGGGCTAGGGTAATATCCGTATTCTTAGTTGTATTTTAAACGCGCTCTGAGCTTACATTATGTTTGTTGGCAGCGCTATACAAATAGTATTATTATTATTATTATTATCAGTGACCTAAACACATAATCACATTGGATCAATGGGTCGTCAACGGGACATTTAACCAATTGGAGGATTTCTTGTACGCCAACAGAACGCCGCGTATCCATGGCAACCCTAATTCAAATAGTTCGCTATTCCAAATGTTATCCTTAAATAAAACGTAGAAAACAATTTTTTTCTAAAGCATCCAGATTAGTTAGTATAATATACTCTTTACACGACACCTTTAACTCTCTCACCACCAACACAGACATAGTCTATATGCGTCTTCAGTAGTGAATCTGATGTCTTAAAACCTTTCCTTTTGACAGCACACTACCGAGTAAATTCTCCACTCTGATTGGCTGAATCCTTAATCAAAAGGAGAAAAAAAAAGGTTTAAACTAAGAAGCATCTTGTTGATTTTCTTGCGCCTAAATAAGCAAAGATTAGACAACTCTGTGGATCAATATAGAGCCTCATTGTGGGAGGGGGGTGGGGGCGGGGGCAGAAGTTAACAGCAAGAAGAGTTGATTGATGAGTGAGTTAAGGAGGCTATTTTTAGATCCACGTCACTTGACTTTTTAAAGACTTTGTCCGGGTGAACTTTAAGCACAAGCGACGAAATATGTATATGTTAATTTTGTGTTTACGAAATAAGGGTATTATCTATAACATAATAAAACAATCATTCTATATAGAACAGGAGGCGTGTAACATGTGGCCCTTGGGCCACCCCACGAACCCTCCAAGCCTTCATGTCAGCCCTTCACAAAGTTTCTATGTGCAGCTTTTAAAAAATGTTTACGTCAATGAATAAATTATGTAAATACATTTTCTGAATTTGTGGTCCATCTTCTTGTTCCAAAGTCCTTAAACGGTCCATTAACACTCCTGATTTAGAAGATTAACACGGCTACCCAGCAGGCACGCCACGTCGTATCGACGGGGAAAAAAACGTGGAAACCACTCTTTTCCCTCCCATACGACATGGTGTGGCGCGCTGTGTACTTGTTGCGAATCCGTGCTTTGATTAAGTCTTTGTATTTTCTTAGGGTTTCAAATGACGATAAGTTGTTGGTAAAGCATGAACGTCTACCTACGTTCGATGATTCGTCTAATACGTACTCTGGTGATTTTCGTGTTTTTTTAATGTATGGGTGTGGAACCTGGACGCTCACAGTAGATGTCCAGGGAAGGAAATGAGAAGCTTCAGCAAGATCCCAAACATCTCTTACACGGAGAACATTAGACTGCAGACGAGTCGCCAGCGTCATCGGACCGTGTAAAGACCAGCTCATCGCCATCAAGAGCTGGAAACTGTGATGGCATGTGCCCGTCGAAAGATCTGAAGACCTTGCAAAAACTATCCTACAGGGCACAGTGCAGGGAGGAAGGATTAATACAATAGCTAGACACAAGAGAAGATGGGATGACGATGCCAATAAAATAATGTATTCTGTCATATCGTTCATAAGTTCAAGACGATGACAAGTGACGAGCGATTAAATAACACTAAGCAAAGGTGCCCCAACGACCTACCCACGTGTTATGAGATAAGTAGAGGTAATGTATTTAGTCTTCCAGAATAGTTCGACCAGCCCATTCAATGCTCTGAGCGGTGAAAAGAACATTTTAATAAAATAATTATTTTATATGAAGCAAGAAAGTGAATTTCAAAATTAATATTACATACATTTCTCTATTTGATTACCGATATTTAGTTATTACACTATCTATGCATCAATAGATACTAGGAATTATTTTGAATATTTTAAATTACAAATTTTCTTTTTTTTTAATGCCTTTGATTTTTTTTTTTGGCACTGTGTTTATCTATATGCATTTTGACTTTGCAAAAATTATAAGTGGATATTTAAAGACATTTTTTCCCTTGTTATTTTGTTTGTTATTGATAAACTCTTCTCTCGAAAATAACTTAATGTTTTAGGTCAGTGTTTTATACCTGCTCTTCATTGCCAAATAATTCTCTTCTAATATATGAACATTTAAAATAGGTGTATGTAGCTCTGTATGGGACGTGTTGGCCGAGCCACACCGCGTGCGGCTGGCGTACGGTAGGTCCTGTGTTCAAATCCTGGTGAACGTTCCAGAATCTGGAGTGTGTCCCTGACTCTACTTAGCTCTGATGGGTACCTCGAATTGTGCTAGCCACACAGACTCCTAGTATGCCGTGGTCAAAGAATCACGTGAACTCTGCTTCACAGGCCTTATAAATCGAACTGGTCTGACAGGAATACTATATTATATAACAAGCTGATTTAATTTTAAATTAAAAACATAAATGATTAATTAATACATAGCATTTTAATGTTTAGGTAAATAATCAAAATATTTTAATAAAATGAACTGGTTTTACATTTCTACCCAATATGAACATTTTAGTAAAGTAAAAGTCTTGTTTCTATGTTTTAAGTAAAAGTCGTGTTTCTATGTTTCAACAAGGAATAAAATCTACTGCGTGTTTTGTACTCCCTTTCTATTAACTTGTATTTTCTGTCTGTCTGCTTGCTTGGATGTTAGCAAAACTTTGCATCGATTTTTGACCTCTTGCCGTCGTCCAATCAAGCTGAAACTTCGGTCGCAGACTTGTCCAGAATAACAATACATTCTATCAAAATTTCAGCATCATAGCTTTTGGAATAGTCACTAATACCTTCGACCGATTTGCGAATCGAAGAAAATGGAAACATGGCTGCCTCTACGAAAGAAAGGAAATTAAATAAACTTTTCGTAATGTTAGTTTTTACGAAAAAAAAAGAATGAAAACTACACAATATAGCCGAAACAAAGCGAGTTATCTTCAGGGGCGAAGCCAGAATTTTTCTACAGAAGGGGGCTGAACTTTTACTTGGCAAACATTTACCAAATTCCAAGGGGGGCTGAACTTTCGCGTAATAAACATTTACTAAATTTTTTTCGAATTTAGGACATATTTAAACAAAAAACTGTTGAAAAACACATTTTCAAAAATTCCAGGGGGGGGGGGGGCTTAGCCCACCTCAGCCCCTCCCTGAGGCTTCGCCCCTGGAACTTATATTTGTATGGTTTTTGCGGGCCAATGCTAGAAAAAAAAAGGATGCGCAAAATTTGTGTGTGGTAATTCATAAGGTATGATATCACTTATATTTATTTTAATCTATCAAAATATAAATTAAATATAAACTTAGTTTACAAAGAAAGGGAGTATAATAAAAACTGTGTTTTTATGAGTTAGTTTTTTTATAGCATATCTTTTTAAGAATCAAGTCCAAATATCTTTTAAAGAATCAAGTCCAAATATCTTTTAAAGAATCAAGTCCAAATATCTTTTAAAGAATCAAGTCCAAATATCTTTTAAAGAATCAAGTCCAAATATCTTTTAAAGAATCAAGTCCAAATATCTTTTAAAGAATCAAGTCCAAAAATCTTTTAAAGTATCAAGTCCAAATATCTTTTAAAGAATCAAGTCCAAATATCTTTTAAAGAATCAAGTCCAAATATCTTTTAAAGAATCAAGTCCAAATATCTTTTAAAGAATCAAGTCCAAATATCTTTTAAAGAATCAAGTCCAAATATCTTTTAAAGAATCAAGTCCAAATATCTTTTAAAGAATCAAGTCCAAATATCTTTTAAAGAATCAAGTCCAAATATCTTTTAAAGAATCAAGTCCAAATATCTTTTAAAGAATCAAGTCCAAATATCTTTTAAAGAATCAAGTCCAAATATCTTTTAAAGAATCAAGTCCAAATATCTTTTAAAGAATCAAGTCCAAATATCTTTTAAAGAATCAAGTCCAAATATCTTTTAAAGAATCAAGTCCAAATATCTTTTAAAGAATCAAGTCCAAATATCTTTTAAAGAATCAAGTCCAAATATCTTTTAAAGAATCAAGTCCAAATATCTTTTAAAGAATCAAGTCCAAATATCTTTTAAAGAATCAAGTCCAAATATCTTTTAAAGAATCAAGTCAAAAAATCTTTTAAAGAATCAAGTCCAAATATCTTTTAAAGAATCAAGTCCAAATATCTTTTAAAGAATCAAGTCCAAATATCTTTTAAAGAATCAAGTCCAAATATCTTTTAAAGAATCAAGTCCAAATATCTTTTAAAGAATCAAGTCCAAATATCTTTTAAAGAATCAAGTCCAAACATCTTTTAAAGAATCAAGTCCAAATATCTTTTAAAGAATCAAGTCCAAATATCTTTTAAAGAATCAAGTCCAAATATCTTTTAAAGAATCAAGTCCAAATATCTTTTAAAGAATCAAGTTCAAATATCTTTTAAAGAATCAAGTCCAAATATCTTTTAAAGAATCAAGTCCAAATATCTTTTAAAGAATCAAGTCCAAATATCTTTTAAAGAATCAAGTCCAAATATCTTTTAAAGAAACAAGTCTAAATATCTTTTAAAGAATCAAGTCCAAATATCTTTTAAAGAATCAAGTCCAAATATCTTTTAAAGAATCAAGTCCAAATATCTTTTAAAGAATCAAGTCCAAATATCTTATAAAGAATCAAGTCCAAATATCTTTTAAAGAATCAAGTCCAAATATCTTTTAAAGAATCAAGTCCAAATATCTTTTAAAGAAACAAGTCTAAATATCTTTTAAAGAATCAAGTCCAAATATCTTTTAAAGAATCAAGTCCAAATATCTTTTAAAGAATCAAGTCCAAATATCTTTTAAAGAATCAAGTCCAAATATCTTTTAAAGAATCAAGTCCAAATATCTTTTAAAGAATCAAGTCCAAATATCTTTTAAAGAATCAAGTCCAAATATCTTTTAAAGAATCAAGTCAAAAAATCTTTTAAAGAATCAAGTCCAAATATCTTTTAAAGAATCAAGTCCAAATATCTTTTAATGAATCAAGTCCAAATATCTTTTAAAGAATCAAGTCCAAATATCTTTTAAAGAATCAAGTCCAAATATCTTTTAAAGAATCAAGTCCAAATATCTTTTAAAGAATCAAGTCCAAACATCTTTTAAAGAATCAAGTCCAAATATCTTTTAAAGAATCAAGTCCAAATATCTTTTAAAGAATCAAGTCCAAATATCTTTTAAAGAATCAAGTCCAAATATCTTTTAAAGAATCAAGTCCAAATATCTTTTAAAGAATCAAGTCCAAATATCTTTTAAAGAATCAAGTCCAAATATCTTTTAAAGAATCAAGTCCAAATATCTTTTAAAGAATCAAGTCCAAATATCTTTTAAAGAATCAAGTCCAAATATCTTTTAAAGAAACAAGTCTAAATATCTTTTAAAGAATCAAGTCCAAATATCTTTTAAAGAATCAAGTCCAAATATCTTTTAAAGAATCAAGTCCAAATATCTTTTAAAGAATCAAG
Source organism: Anisus vortex (assembly GCA_949126835.1). NCBI lineage: Eukaryota > Metazoa > Mollusca > Gastropoda > Planorbidae > Anisus > Anisus vortex. The sequence continues at coordinate 34,514,572 of OX421498.1, forward strand.
TCCAAATATCTTTTAAAGAATCAAGTCCAAATATCTTTTAAAGAATCAAGTCCAAATATCTTTTAAAGAATCAAGTCCAAATATCTTTTAAAGAATCAAGTCCAAATATCTTTTAAAGAATCAAGTCCAAATATCTTTTAAAGAATCAAGTCCAAATATCTTTTAAAGAATCAAGTCCAAATATCTTTTAAAGAATCAAGTCCAAATATCTTTTAAAGAATCAAGTCCAAATAGCTTTTAAAGAATCAAGTCCAAATATCTTTTAAAGAATCAAGTTCAAATATCTTTTAAAGAATCAAGTCCAAATATCTTTTAAAAAATCACGTCCAAATATCTTTTAAAGAATCAAGTCCAAATATCTTTTAAAGAATCAAGTCCAAATATCTTTTAAAGAATCAAGTCCAAAATTCTTTTAAAGAATCAAGTCCAAATATCTTTTAAAGAATCAAGTCCAAATATCTTTTAATGAATCAAGTCCAAATATGTTTTAAAGAATCAAGTCCAAATATCTTTTAAAGAATCAAGTCCAAATATCTTTTAAAGAATCAAGTCCAAATATCCCAAAGAAAATCAATTTAAACCAAAAACTTTATCAGCGCGTTCGGCTGGCGTATCAAAGGTCCATGGTTCAAATCCTGGTAAAGGCTAGGCTTTTTTCCCTGGACTTAAGGATGTCCCTGAGTCTACGCAGCTGTGATGGGAACTCTGCATTAGTTGGGGTAAAGTAAAGGCTGTTGAACATTGTGCTGGCCACACATCTCCTAATATGTTGTGGCCAAATAAACTGGATAACGCTGCATCACCTGCCCTATGATCAATTTGGTCTTACGGGTACTTGACTACTTTATGTATAGTTTAAAATGTATTTAAAGAAAACGTACCATAAATTTTCTTTCCATACAAGTTCCTGTTCCACTAAAGAGATATGAATTACGAATGTCTGAATTAGATTGCCTATAATCAATTTTAAATAGAAAAATCAGCTTTCCCAAATTATTTTCTATAGCGTTCAATAACTCCATCCATTTTATTTGATCCCACGGGGTTCTGGACGCTGACAAGAATTAAGCCAAGGCGTCAGATCTCAGAAGTAAATAGGATGATTCATAGAGATACACTTTACAGAAGCGGTTCCCAAATTGTGGGTCACGACCCCTTTGGGGGGTACAACGACCATTTCACGTTGGTCGCTTGACTATGGACACATTTAAGTCGTATATATTGTCTATGATCTTAGGAACCAAGGCACTGTTTATCTATCTTAAAGAGGGACCTCCCACATGCAGATAAATCCACATACGAGTATACGAGTACTTTTTTCTTTAGGCAAGAACAAAAGTATGCATATAAGGACTCTTTCTTCCCGAGCGGCATTCGGGCATGTATGGAATGGGTTGCCTGAGTAGACTAGAAAAACCAGTAACTTAACATCTTTTAAAACATTAATAAAGGTGCAGGGCTAGACACGGACCACGAATGAGTGTATGACGTATAATCTTCTTTATAGAAGAAGCGTCTGTAATATATAAGATAAGATGACATCATCGCGCCAACCCCATTACATATATCCCTTACAAATGCAAGTCACAGGGTTGGCGCCTAAATGCACGTAAGCGGACTAGTCATACATGTGTATAGATTGAAATTAGCAGTGTTAAAGGCATCTCGCCTGTTAAAAGCAGCTACTGTGTTGAAAGCAGCAGTATTGGCGGTAAAACTGCACTTCATGAATATATTGGAACTAAATGCAGCAGCTGTTTGGTCTGGATCTCAACGTTTGGTACTGAATGAGTCACCAAAATAAAAGTCAACGGAACTCACTGTATGATTTATCGATAAACAGTCGACTGTTATCGCTATTATGCAAAGACTTGGAAGCGCTGAACAATGCTCTGTTTTTTTACATTGACGTAAGATGGTTGTAAAGAGGAAATGTTTTAACACTTACAGTCCCAGGCGCGTATATAGCGGAACTGAAGGCAGCATAGATAGAAGTACGTCGGTACGGGAAGGGTTAAAACAAGTTTTGAGCTTCGCGGTGTACTCAGAATTTTTTAAAATCAGAAAGCAAGACCCCATATCGATTTTTGAGATTAATCACTATGCTTTAATTAAGTTGAATTTGTAACAATGAAAATACATCCTGCATATCAGATATTTACATTATAAATCATAATAGTAGCGAATTACAGTTAAAAGGTAGCAATGACAATAATTTTATGGTTAAAACACATCGTGAGAAGTTGTATTAAAGGGTCGCGGCATTAAAAAGACTGCATTTGAAGCATGTGGAGCTTAAGTAATGTTGAGGAGGCTTCATTAATGTGTGCTAATATTGGACCTAGAAAGTGTGCTTTTAAGAATTCCACCCAGATAAGGCTCATATATAGTACAATTTAAATTATATAATATGTTAAGATTCAGTGAAAAAGAATAAATGGCCTCTCTTAATATATATTATCGTAACGTGGTTTAAAATTATACAATATAGTAAACTCTACAAAACAAATTCATTTTAATTAGTAGAATAATGCAAAACTAAAGCAAATTGTTAAAAGGGCAGTGTAATGCGTGAGTTGTTGTTTTTTTTGTTGTTTTTTGTGTTTATACTGAATTTTTTTTTACCCATATTGATCAAAATCTACTTTTAGATTAGAATTTTTTATAATAGACATTTTTAGCTATTTCTAAAACAATTCTTTTTACTAACATATCAGTTAGGCCAGGGGTCGGCAACCTTGTGATAACAGTGTGCCAAAGTATGATAACTAATTCATTCAGCGTACCGACAGCCTATAAGTCATCCTGATGTAGCAATAAATTTCTTGTAGAGGTAACTTGAATAGACTTTTAAGAGGCCTCTTCCACGTGCCATCAAGTTCGCCGTAGGTTGCCGTCCCTTGAGTAAGGTATTATTTTTTTTTACTAAAAAATAATTGAAAAACTTCCGGTATATTCACTTTCACAGCTATTTGAAGACTTTACATCAGAAAATCAACTGAAGCGTAGCGTATATATATATCTGTTAAACAAACTTCAGCTTGTAGGCGTTGGTGTGATAAATAAGCGACGTGCTTTCTTGGATAGCCAATCGTTTTCTTTGGCAAGATCTCGATACTTATGTTAACCATGATTAGACAAGACATGGGAATTCCCCTAAACATTGGTTCCGGTCCATTCAGGTCCAGGTTTATTTATTTTGATGTACTTAGAATTAGCTTCGAGTTGGCAGGTAAGCATACGGTTCTCAAAATTGTGTAATTAACTTACACCATGAAATATACAGGAAACGAGATTTTTAATAATCTAATTACAGTTTTTGTACAAGAAATGTTTCTATGTAATTCTAAATCAGTTATTGTGATACATAAGGAAAAAAAACACTAAACACTAAACAAAATGGATGATTTTGAATTTAAAAAAAAAAGTAAGCTAAATATGGCTTAAAAATCGAGATTAGGCCTATCAGTTTAGGAGGGTCTAAGCTAGTTCAAGATCATCTAGGATAGTTTAAGATGGTCTAAGTTAGTTCAAGATCATCTAGGATAGTTTAAGATGTTCTAAGTTTGTTCAAGATCATCTAGGATAGTTTAAGATGGTCTAAGTTAGTTCAAGATCATCTAGGATAGTTTAAGATGTTCTAAGTTTGTTCAAGATCATCTAGGATAGTTTAAGATGGTCTAAGTTAGTTCAAGATCATCTAGGATAGTTTAAGATGGTCTAAGTTAGTTCAAGATCATCTAGGATAGTTTAAGATGTTCTAAGTTTGTTCAAGATCATCTAGGATAGTTTAAGATGGTCTAAGTTAGTTCAAGATCATCAAGGATATTATTGAATGACATTAGGTGATCCGGGATGGGCTAAAATGATAAATTATCATCCAAGATGATTCAATACAGTGGTGATGGTCAAAAATAATCCAAAATTAGCTAAACTAATGTTAATGGTAGAAAATTTTCCCGATGGTGCAAAAAAGTCTTCAAAATATAGCGCGAGGAGTTGGAAGTAGAAAACAGCCAGAAGTAAATATATAAACAGCATTCGAGAGACGGTAGGAGAATTCTCCACAATACAGGACCTTACTTGGCAATAAAATGCAAACCAACGAGCCTCTTGGAAGGATTCATTGACCAACGTTTACACAGTCACTCGAGGTTTAAGAATTGGTTGTACAAGTATGTACAAAAGAAAACTTTTCCGTTTTCAAGAAATAATAACAGAGCGGAATTACTGCCCCCCATAAAAATTGTATTTTCCTTATTGGACTGCTCTTTAAGAAATTTCATGGACGAAGTCACTACAAAGAATAGAAAAATCTAGGCGAATTAAATCAAAGCAATAATGCGTTCAATACATAATGAGATGCCTTTAGTAAGAAGTTAATCCACGATCATTGTTTATAGATCAAACATATTTGAAATTAAATTCTCTAAAATGAAGTTAATTACAAAATATACAACAAGAAACATTATAACATTTCCAGTATAAAAATTCCATGCGCAAACAAAAACAAAAACAAAATGTTATATTTTTATAGTAATTTAAACATAAATTACTTAATCGATCTTAACATTAAACGCCCATTTTCTGGTTTTGAGAATCACTGAGTCTAAAAGTTTATAACTCCCAACCCTAAGTTCTTGTTATGTAATTAAAAGCCTCGTTTAACTTTCTCAGGGACGAAAATTCTGTCAGTTAAATCTTGGCCCGCTATCTATTAAAACATCAACACCTATTCATTTACTGTCTTCAGCAGAGCAAGGCCGAGTGCAAAGGGTTAACTGGGTTCTGGATCTAAGTACTCAACATGACCTTGAACAGCTACGTAATAACTTAACTTGACAGGTATATATTCCGATATTCCAACCGCGTTTAAACAATGTATATACATAACTTTTATGAGTTCTTATAAAGATTTATGAAAAACAGATTTACAAAAAAGAAAAAAAAAACATCATCTACTTACTAAGGTAAGTTATGTTGTAGATCCTGTATTTCCATTGAAATGGAAATGAAATGCATTTTACTGGTTTTTTTTTATTACAATATTCCATTGGGATTTATTGGACAGTAAAGCTGAACTAGTATCCCCTAAGTGGATGACTGCTAGAGGTGGGTGTTTTCGACAATGTCACGTAAACTCTAATTTCTATAAATATTGAAAGTCTGCGCCCTCCAGCCGACAATAGTACTCCCAGTAGAAAGTCTTATGAATGACTCAAAGTTTATGAATAAACAAAATTTTGAAGTTTTTTATCAGTAGGCCTACAGTGTACTCATATACTATACAGGTTCATATAATGGTTTTATTAATTAACCTTGAAGCTATTTTCTGAATTCGTTCTTATTTCGTTACTGCTTTATTTAGTTGATGGGTCCCATACAGGTCCTGCATATTCTACTATAGGTCTAACTAATGCGCAATAGCATTTTTAGTTTTATGTTCTTATTGCATTTGTAAAACTTCTTTTTAATGAAGCCTAATGTTTCGTTAGATTTTTTTTTTAAATCACTTGATTAGTATGTGGATTCCAAGGTATTTCATCATATAGGCTAACAACATGATAAAACATTGTAATAATAAACCGTTGGCTATAATAATATTTCTTAAAATGACAGTATATTTTGTTGTGAAACAGTATATTGGATTTCTTTTATATTGTAAATAAATATATTTAGTATGACAACTAATTCTTGGCATGTATTTATATACTTTGTTGTACAGAAAGTTAAAGGAAACACATATTGCTCACATTAAGTTAAATCACGTACTATTTTTACTCATACATTCTTAAATGTTGTATAATACAGTATACTCCCAATCTGTTAAGAATGTATATTTTAATCATCTGTTGCTTTAAATGCATCCCACCCAAAAAAAGTGGAACTTTTACGTTCGTAAAACAAACAATAAAAGAACAAGGAACAAAAAAACTATTTTTTTTTAAAAATCACACTCTTTTATATTTTCTATACTAAATTTCTAGAAAATGTTAAGAAAAAAATAAACAACCAAATAAAAAAAAACTCAGAAAAACTCAGAATTTGATAAATTGAAAGGTGTTACTTCTTAGCCTATGCTTTTAAAGAAATATTTCGATCAAGTACTTTGTGTACGAAGATAAATCTGTATTCACTTTACAACTAGGAAGAAGAACATTTTGCAGTGATAAAATCTACAACATAACAAGACGCACGATTTGATAACAGATGAGGGTCAGGGGGTTACGCACACGTCAGCGGTGTTTGTTTATTTCAGAAACATGTTCTTAACCTTTACCATATTATCTGACTTGAAATCTCCTACAACATTTCAAGTAAAAAATATTGGATGTTATAAAATGTACTTCTATTATCTTACCCGAGGCAAAAGTTTACTAAGGGGGTTCTATTTTTGGCAAATTCGTTTGTGTCTTCATTTTACATGTACAGAAAAATATTGTATCTTTGTTTCATGATAGTAAAAATGTTTTTTTTTTTTGTAAACTTCCTGGAAGAAAAAAAAGGGAAATGCTTGATAATTATATTTTGTCTTAACTATCAAACTCTCGCTTTCTCTTGGATTTTAGTCATCTAAAAAGTATGTTTAAAATATATAAAACAATAAAAAAAAAATTTAATCATGTATTCATTTTAGCTATGTATTAAAATAGTTAAAAAATAATATTTTGATGACGGATATTTGAAAATTCTCGATTCGGTAAGGAACAAAAAAATAAAAACATGGCCTAAAGTAATATACTTTAATTAGTTCTGTTTGTGGTAAACAATTTCATTCTTTTTTTCTTCCATCGAATTGCTTGATTTGTTGGTCCAAAATAATTGTCCACGATGATACAAGATAGTGTCGATAGTGTTGAATACAACGAATAGTGCAAGATTCAACGGTTTGTGAATTCTACTGTGATATTTGGCAGTCACTATACAAGACTGAAATTTATTGAGTCTAATATTTCCCGAAAATAGCTTGTTGTAATATTATACTGGCCAAGCAATATCTCATCGTAGACTAATGTTATACTAAACTTTTGTTATTTTACATGAAAAAAAAATATTATTCGAAATTTGCTAGGCCGTAACTGTTACAATTGTTAAGTCGACATTTAGGTTGTTTTTTTTTACATAGCGTATTTTTATATATATAGGTAAGTACTTTCGTAATTTTATGAGAAGGGGATGGGGCTAGTAAGGAAAACGGATCCAATTGACCTTATTTGACCTACGCTTCCGGCGCTGGGAAACCTGAAATATTGCATCCATAAAAACAAACCCACATTTTAAGACAGGTAAAACTGTATGAAGGGTTCAAGGTAAGAACGCCAGGCCACCTGTCCGTACACCTGTGATGCCTGTCTGGCGTCAGGTGACGTTTTATTAACAGACCTACCGCCGGTGACCTACTGTCCGGGTGTCTGAACTGGTCAGCGCGACCCCCATAGATTACTCCCGGCTGGCATCAAGTGACATCCACATAATTGGATAACGGCGTGACGTGTCCGCAATCGTTCATCGTGACTAGCGGCCTTATGGCAGTCTTTAAATAAATATAGAATTAGACGTTACTTTTTTCTTTGTACAGTATTTGACGGTAATGAAAAATTGATCCCCCACCCCCCACAATGAAACAAACTCATACCGTAGGGGTGGGGGAGGGGGTACGATAGCCGATTGGCAGCGCGTGGGGCTGGCGAACCGAAGGTCGTGGGTCCGAACCCTCGTGACTTTTTCCCCCCCACCTCTGTAAGGTGCTTCTGAGAATGAACAGCTCTAAAATGTATTAAACTAAAAGTTGAGGGAATAGAAATGTGGCCGGGCATTATGCTGGCCACACAATCCCCTACTATGTCGTGGCCATGGAAATTGGTGAACACTGCTTTACCGGTCCTATGGACAAATTGAGTTCGACGGTAAACATTAAAATGTATTCTTTTTTTTTTTAATTATTATACTTTATTGTATGGAATCTTTATTGATTTATGTATAACCTACTTGATAAGTTTAGTTCAGAGGTTCTCAACCTTTTTTCGGCTCACCGACCTCTTTTGAATTTTTTTTTCGCTCACGGCCACCCCAACTGTGTGTTAGCGCCCGTTCCCCCCCCCACCCCTCTGGGAGTTAAAGAGTTCAATATAGTTACCGCAATTTTTCTTAGGCCTACCAGATTTGTGTGCTTATTTATTATCTTTAAAAAAAAAAAATGAAAAGGAAACATATTGCAAGAATTATTTTATAAAAAAATTACCTTAACAAAAGGCTTACAAAATAAATATTAATGTTAATCGTTTGCCTGGTGTGTTGCTAGTAGTTTGTCTATATGTGTTTCAATTTTGGTTACAATATAATTAGGTCTCCACGCTTTACTATTTGCAGCTTGTTTTTTTCTTTTTTCTTTTTTGACAACCAAATGGTATTAGCATAAAATCCAATTTCCACAAGAGGGTGATCAGAATGCATTACAAAATTGTAGCCAAAACTCAAAGACTTAGAGAAACTGGTTGATTTTCTCCCAGAGAATCGCAATTTGCTTTTCCAAAACTCGAGCACCGAATCCAAGTCTAATACATTATATGTAAAAGGTCATCTTCTGCTAACCAACGCATCTCTTTTTGCAGTAGCCATCGCTTGTAGTCCTCGTCAGCGAACAATGAACAATATTTATTTTGCAACATAGTACATAAGTAAAATAAAGGCATAGATCTAATCAAAGACATAACAAGAAAATTATAATAAATTGGCAAACAATAGAAAATTAAATCGAGACAATAATAGTAGTACATCTGTTAATAATTATAATAATAATGCACTTTAAATCATGGGTCGGCAACCAAAGGCACGCGTGTCAAACTTGGCATGCAGAGCAATTTTCAATAGCATGCGAGAGACCTTTAAGAGGTATGTTTTATTTATAAAAACAACATTTTCCGGTTCTGAATGAGGAAAACTGTCTGTTTCTAGACACATTGCAGTGTGTGAGTTTAACTTGCATTTACAAGGACCACTGGAATGGATTTGCATTGAAACTGGACATATCTTGCCCTAAAAACAATTTCAAAACACGTTACTACATGTAAATCCCTATGTTAAAGAATATATAGAGAGATAGATAGTTGGGCTTTTTCAGAAGTACATCGAAGCACTAAATGCGAAGATGTCTAATCAAAGGCAAAACTTTCAAATTGATGGACTCATTTTTTGTCTATCACATCCAGCCTAACTGGTTTGATATTACTACAACCTTCTTAGATGTAAATCTTTTTTTAAGTGGCGTGAAATTGGCGATTTTAAAATGGAGCAAGTTGAATTTTAAACATTTTAAAAATGGGCATCCAAATGTGCCCTTTTGCGGAAAAAAATCTGGGAGGAAACTGCTTTGGAAAATCATAAGCTATTCTCAACTAATTGGCATTAGCTTTACTTTCAGCTTTTGGTTCAACCTACACCTGTGAATAGATTTTATCGCACATAAAAGCTGTTTCAAGCAGACAAAGATACAGACTAATTACATTTAAACGAGTCTTTAATTAAACTTAAATATAATAAATTCTTAAACTAATTTATTTGTATTATTAATTTAATAAATATAAGAGGCTTATTTAATAGTACTATATAATGTATTTTTGTAATTGTTAATGTTTTAAAAAAAACTCCTTAAATGGACAAACAACTAATATAGTAAATTTTTTACTTACAACTGTATAACGTAAATTATGTTAATCCTCTAATAATTAAATCTTGTTATGAATACCAGAATTTTAATTTTATTTAAAGAAATAATACTTAGTCAGTAATATTAGTTATAATATTACAAAACAGAACTTGTTTGGCATCACTATTGAATCAAATGTAGAAAAAAAAATAATTTAAGGGAGATAATAAACACGTTTCATTTGAGCTAATATTTCTAATGTTTTTTTTTTTTTAAGACAATTTATAATTTTGAAATGAACAAACTGTAAAAAGTATTGGAAAATTATATAAATATTATATGACTAAAGAATTTATATGTTTATTTTCGAACATTACATTAACTACCCAGTTTGTCTGATTACTACGTATCTATTCAGCTTAACATTGGTGGTATCACAGTTTAATGTTATCCGACGCATTTAAAGGACATCTCTCTAAAACTGAGATCAAAATATCATTTAATATTAGCACATAAGGCGTCACAATTTTCTCTATAACTGGATGAATCCACGCTACCAGACTTAACCAGTCAATGAAGCTTTACTTTTAGCGTACGATTATTTGAGTACAGGGATCGGTCGGCGAAAGGGATAGAACCCACGATGTGTTGGTTGACAGTCCGGTGAACTAACCACAGGACCAGCCGGCCGCACGCCATACTTGTCTAATACTGACCCCTACGTCTTCGAAAAGTCATTACGATTCCTATTTCATATTAGTAGAATAGTGTGGGGGAATTTAAGATATGTAACTGTAATATGGCACCGTTTGAAGGAAAGCTTGTATACTTATTCCCCCTCTTTAGTCCACCGGAAGTTGCGCTGTGTAAATGTATAAAGATGTTCCAGTGCTCAGGCGAAGTCGACCTCAGCTAACTGAACAACCATGGAAGATAATCCGGATATGTTTTAAACTTTAGATTATCGCTGACCTCCCCCCCCCCCCCCCCATTATTTTGGCAATAAATGTATTTTCTCTGTTGTTGGTTTAAACCCTCTCACTTGGCAGTTGATAAAATATTGCACCTGCGTTATTGCAGAATGCCATTTCACTCTCTACCTTCTATCAGTTCGTGAACTAAGGGTTTATCAGAGAATAATTCACCAACAGGTGAGTGTGTGCATAAAGTACGCTTTTTTTCAGATAGTGCTAGACTTAAAAACTACTGCCACGTTTATCATGTACAGTTCTTTATCTATTTTACCTTAAGACCCACGAACAAATTAGCTTAGAGCTGCAATGTACATATATTTTTTTATTCATAGATTTCCACGCTTACAAGCAGAGAACAGTGCAATGGTAAAACCTATACAAGGAATCAACACTAATGTTTGTCGTTCTTATAACGCCTTAGGAAACGGATTACCTTCAAACGTTTCCACATTTGCGTCTCTATAACCATCAATGGCTTTTTGGGGTGAATTGGCGTGGAATTTATCCCCCCAAGACGCCACACCAAGAAGCTATGCCACTATATGCACAAAATAGAATCTCCGGCTCAGCGTCCAAGGGAGATTTTTTCGAGAGGTATGCGGTTATTGTTTCTACAGCGCTACCTGAATTAATTGTGACATTATAATACCACTATTGAACAAGTGGATTATCAAACCCATATGTGTTATTCTAGCCTCGTCAGCGCTAATATTCTAATGCGAAGACACATGTGTATTATGGAAACATTGTTGTTTTCAACATAAAAAGAAAACTTTAAAAGCCAAACTCCCTATAGTTTATTAAGCTAATAATGAATGTGGTGTTAGAAGGTCTCGTTTCTTTAAGTCTGTTAATATCACAATATAAACAGCGGTAGAAGTTTTGTTTAAAAATTACAATTATGAAACCTAGGTATGATTTAGATATGGGGGAAACTGTGAGTGAGGACTGTGTCGTCTTTGAACTGTTTGAGTTTATGCGTGTGTATAGCTTTAACATTAAGACATGTTAATTTTTTTTTTTTTTTAAAGTTAAGTTTCGTTTTGACAAACAAATAAATAAAGAGTTATTGGTCCTTTTAATGCATATTTCTTTATGAATTCTTTCCCGGGTCTTATTGAGTTTTGTGAAATAAAATTATTAAAAAGATAAATAAAGCAAAGATATTTACAAAAGTAATAATTTTAAAGTGTGTTACTTATTTTAAAGGTTACATTTGATTCTATAGCACAGAGGGAATTTCTGTTATATATACAATAAGACAATTTGAAGTGAAATAATTGCCTTTTCCTTAATGTTTACGTTATGAGCTATAACATCTTTTAGCAGGAATAACATATATACTGCCGTTTATATAGCTCAAGCTCAGTTCAGTTAAACAGAAGGAATCTCCCTTATTAAGATGTTTTTGTTTTTTTTTGGTCAGAAGTTCTAATTCTGTGTGTGCAAACTATATATTATTTTATGTTAACTATAGAGAGAGCCTTAGGCTAAATTCAATTAGAGAGCATGTAATGAAATATAGAATAGCTTCATTAGAAACTTTAAAAGAAACCAATTGCCAAACTTGATAACTCATGCTTTTCAACTTGTATGTGCATTATATTTATATATATATATATAAATAGTTTATTTCCCTATATACAATCATAGCCATATCATAGACGCTCATTAGATTATATTCATTATGTCAGCAATAAGTGAAATTTACATTCTGAAGTCTTTACGTACAAAATAATAAACTAGTTCCCAGCTAGTGAATTCAAAAGAAACTCTGCGTGTGTCTTGTAAAACAAAGAAATTAGATCAGGAGTGGCTATAAACAGGTGGCTATAAACAAGGGGCTATAAACAAGTGGCTATAAACAAGTGGCTATAAACAAATGGCTATAAACCAGAGAGTGCAGTACATTGTTTTGGACTAGTGACCTTTTAGAACTCTCAGATAGTCTCTTGGATTCTCAGATATTCTAATGGATTTATTAGATAATCCCCGGTATCATCAGATATCTTCATGAATTCTTACGTATGGCAGGGAGTCCTAGAGATCATCATGGACTTTCAGATATTTCCAGAAATTCGGAACTCTCAGAGATTTTCAGGCAGGATTTGGCAACCTACGCAAAGCGTGCCAGACTTGGCAAGCATAGCTTTTTTTTCAATGGCACGCGGAACACTAAATAAAGCAATGCAAGTCTCTTCTACAAAAAATTGAGTGCTAGTGCAGGATGTCTTTTACTCTGTTGGAACGCTGTTGAAACGCTGATGGAGTTAGAAATTCCACTTTTGGCCCTCTATTATCAAAAGGTTGCTGACTCAAATGCCGACCCTTGTTCTCAGGGATCTTAAAAATACCCCAGGATTTTCAAATATTCCGAGGGATTCTTGACGATCGGGAATTATCATAATTGGAGATTCTGAGATTTTCTCTGAGATTTTCAGAATTTAGAGATTATTAGATATCAGGGATTGTAATATTTCCTTTTGTTCTTTTTTTCAATCCCGATAGACCAATGCCAATATTTCTTTAGTTCCCGACTGCTCTAAATTAAAAAAAAACAATTGTGGGTTTAATTCTCACATCAACGGAACTATTTTTAAAACAAATCTTCTTTTAAACACAAAAAAATACCCATACAGTTGAAATTAATTCGTACACGTATATATAGTCTAAAGCAGGGGTGTGCAACATTTTCTAATGTTGGAGCACATTGGAACTTTGAAAAGACTAAGAGGGCCAGTTACCATAGGAAAATGTAATCTCATGATAACTAGAGTTCAGTAAATTGTGAATACATTTGGACATAAATAAAAACAAACACTATTAGCTGGGGCCACACCAACTGGTCTGGCGGGCCGGGTTGTGACCCGCGGGCCGCCTGTTGCACACCCCTGGTCTAAAGCTTAAATTTGTGTCCCTACAATGCCAGGATGACCTCTATCTGGATTAAAAAAAAGGAAAACAATAGATCTTGGCAATGTGGATGGGTTGTTATAACGACGTGGGCGTGATACATCATTTGACATGCCGTAACAGAAGATCTAGAAAAACCCAAAATACAAAAAATAAAATTAACAAAAGAGCTACGTCGAACTTCAAAAGATGTTGTTAACTTCTTTAGTTCAAGGTCATTAACCTCGCAGCGTTAACTCGATTGCACATCCAGAAACGTGTTAATGGAATTTGGGCGGGAAATCAGGGTGAGCCAGTGCCCCACCCCCCTCCCTCCTTTCAAACACCAACACTCCCGTTGTGGTGGAAATGGCGCGAACCGAAGTTGATTGCATTCTCGAGACTTACTTTTTTTTTTCCAATTAAGGCCGAAACTCTGTGCAAATGCCATCGAGTCTCGTTTGATATATATTTGTCTTATATGATTTACAAAAGATACTGAACAAAAACAACACTGTATAATAAAACAGGCGCGTGTGTGCTCAGCTGGCGCGTACAGAATGTTACTGGTTCAAATCCGGTGAAGGCTAGGATGTGTACATGACATTAGTTTGGGCAAAGTTGAGTCGGCAGGGTGTTGTGCTGCCAAAACAAAAAAATTCCTAGTAAAAGGGTCAAGCAACCTATAAAACGCATGCAAGACTTGGGACGCATAGCGATTTTTCAAAAAACACGAGTGAGGCCCAGAAAAAAGACTATCCAAGAAATGGAATGCTAGAGCTGGATACAGTTTAGACTCTTGACACCCTGAATTAATTAGAAATCCTACTTTGGCTCACTGTTATCAAAAGGTTGCCAAACTATTGCCCTGGTATACTGTGTCTCTATAGACTAGATCAAATTCGTGAGTGCCTCGGTTTAGTCAATTTTTTACCTTACTCAAAGCAAGCTTCGGTTAATGCGTTCTACCATTTAAAAATTGTATTTACTTGCATAATATGTTTCACGGGCATAGCCAATGATTAACACGTATTTATACTTAATTTATGCGAAGGTTAACCGAGTTTCTTTATGTACTAAATGTAATACTCTGTTTATCGGATGATTAGCCTACATTGGCGTACACAGGTTAGGACAGGGTACGGCAACCTATGGCACGCGTGCCAGACTTGGCATGCAGAGCGATTTTCAATGGAACGCGGAAGACCTTCCAAAAAAGCTTTTCAAGTAAGTATCATCTACAAGAAATTGAGTGGTAAGGAGTAGTAATTTTAAGAATGTTGGCGCGCTAAATGAGTTAGAAATCATACTTTGGCACACGAGTATGAAAACGTTGCCGGCCCCTGGATTAGGCTACTGAATGCTTGATGCACGCATAGTACTGCAGTGTACTGCATTCTGGCATTCCTGTTTGTAACTTTAACCGTTCAAGTACTCCACAAACAGTTTATACCAAAATAAATAACAATTATGACAAATAATTTAACTACAGATAATGTATAAGACTACTTCATATTATACAACCCTTTTACTAACTAGCCAACCGCTTTACATTGAAATGTTGCAGGATAATTTTCTCTCCAAGTACTAATAGCCTTGTTCCAAAATTTAAAAAAAAGATATAATAAGACTCAAAGACATGTCTTAATAGAAGGGGCGTCTGTAAAATATAAAAAAGAAGATCGTTAGATATAAGATGTGTCTCCGAAATCTAAAACCTCGGTTTCCACAGCGTGGTGGAACGCACTCTGTTGATGTGGCACGTAGTTTTTCTATAGTTGCTTAAGGCGGACAACGTTAAAAAATGTAAATGTTAAAATTGTAATAATAAGTTTAGGAGAAACGGACGTCCTACGAAAGGGGTACGGAAGACGAAAAGTTGGGAACCACTAAACAAGAATGTTCTGTATTTATTTTTCGTTACTTTTTTATAATTATTTTTCAAGGTAATTAATATACATCAATCATATATGCTGATTAGGGATGTGTCTGTATTTGAAGCGAAAAAAAGATAATTATTTCTTAAACAAATGATAAATAAAGTTCGCTGAGATAGAATCTTGATCTTTGATTGGAAGAAAATGCATCTCTCGTGTTTGAAGTTTTTTATTATAATATTTCCAAAATCAATGTAGGATTTCATTTTTTCTTTGTGTTCTAATCTATAAGATGTATCAAAAGCATGTCGTAGCAACCATCATTAGACGAGGAATCGATCATAAGCTATTCAATCGAACTCTTACGAGAGAATCAGTCAAAATATCGTTTTGGCTAAAAATATAACAATAATAACGGTCATTTTTTAAAGCGATTCTATCCATGCTATTAAATTTATGATGCTCAGTGCGCTTTTGGTGTGATTTGCAGTTGCAGATGTATTATTATGTAAGGCACACATCCACTAGCCTAAGAGAAAGGTATTTAAGTTATTTAAGAAAAAAAACTCTTTTGTCTCAGATTCTTTCAGTGTCTGAGGTAAACTGTTCTATACAGAAGGTGCCATATATTCAAATGAGGGCACTTTTATGTACTTCTTTTTGTGTCCAGCCACACTGGGAGTTTTAATGAGTGACTGTGATGAAGAGCGCAGTTCCCCTGAGGGTTGATATAAGTTCTTGGAGATAGGAAAGAGCTGTACCGTTTATTCATCCGTACGTAAGGGGACATAATTTTGTGATTTTTTTGCTTTATCATATCTATATATATATATATATATAGTGTGTGTGTGTATAATTAGTCTTGGTTAATTTCTTCATTAATTTATGTGGGGCATCAACTAACGGGACTAAAAATTGCATGCGTTAAATGGGGCTAAATGGATGCATTTTACTGAGAAAAATGTTTTAAATTTTATTTTGCAGGCAAATTTAGGGATCACTTATAGATGCCAGGGTGAAAAAAAGAAGAGTAACTCACTTGGCTAAGATTTTGTTTGGGAGCTCGGTATTCTCCCTTTGGAGTTCTTCTTCTAATTCGTGCTCGATTTTCTCCACGTATCCATGAGTCTTGGCCAACACCAGGGTCTCTGCAACTAGGGTCTGGAATAGAGAGGTCAACACGACATGAGGTCAATGCAAGAAGAGAGAGAGAGATGTGGATGCAGGAGAGAGATATGGAGAGAGAAAGATGTAAAGATGTAGGAGGAGAGAGAGGTGGAGAGATGGGGAGAAACCTAAAGGAGATATAGATGGAGAGAGTTATGGATAAAGAGATGGAGAAAGATATATAAAAGAGAGGGAGATAAGAGATATATGAAGGAGAGAGAGAGAGATGGGAGAAATAGAGAGAGAAAGATTTATGAAAGAGAGAGAGGGAGATTGAAGAAATAGAGAGAGAAAGATTTATGAAAGAGAGAGAGAGAGAGATTGAAGAAATAGAGAGAGAAAGATTTATGAAAGAGAGAGAGGGAGATTGAAGAAATAGAGAGAGAAAGATTTATGAAAGAGAGAGAGAGGGAGATTGAAGAAATAGAGAGAGAAAGATTTATGAAAGAGAGAGAGGGAGATTGAAGAAATAGAGAGAGAAAGATTTATGAAAGAGAGAGAGAGGGAGATTGAAGAAATAGAGAGAGAAAGATTTATGAAAGAGAGAGAGGGAGATTGAAGAAATAGAGAGAGAAAGATTTATGAAAGAGAGAGAGGGAGATTGAAGAAATAGAGAGAGAAAGATTTATGAAAGAGAGAGAGGGAGATTGAAGAAATAGAGAGAGAAAGATTTATGAAAGAGAGAGAGGGAGATTGAAATTTATGAAAGAGAGAGTGACGGGAGATTGAAGAAATAGAGAGAGAAAGATTTATGAAAGAGAGAGAGGGAGATTGAAGAAATAGAGAGAGAAAGATTTATGAAAGAGAGAGAGGGAGATTGAAGAAATAGAGAGAGAAAGATTTATGAAAGAGAGAGAGGGAGATTGAAGAAAAAGAGAGAGAAAGATTTATGAAAGAGAGAGAGAGAGAGAGATTGAAGAAATAGAGAGAGAAAGATTTATGAAAGAGAGAGAGGGAGATTGAAGAAATAGAGAGAGAAAGATTTATGAAAGAGAGAGAGAGGGAGATTGAAGAAATAGAGAGAGAAAGATTTATGAAAGAGAGAGAGAGGGAGATTGAAGAAATAGAGAGAGAAAGATTTATGAAAGAGAGAGAGAGGGAGATTGAAGAAATAGAGAGAGCAAGATTTATGAAAGAGAGAGAGAGGGAGATTGAAGAAATAGAGAGAGAAAGATTTATGAAAGAGAGAGAGAGGGAGATTGAAGAAATAGAGAGAGAAAGATTTATGAAAGAGAGAGAGAGGGAGATTGAAGAAATAGAGAGAGAAAGATTTATGAAAGAGAGAGAGGGAGATTGAAGAAATAGATTGAGAAAGATTTATGAAAGAGAGAGAGGGAGATTGAAGAAATAGAGAGAGAAAGATTTATGAAAGAGAGAGAGAGGGAGATTGAAGAAATAGAGAGAGAAAGATTTATGAAAGAGAGAGAGAGGGAGATTGAAGAAATAGAGAGAGAAAGATTTATGAAAGAGAGAGAGAGGGAGATTGAAGAAATAGAGAGAGAAAGATTTATGAAAGAGAGAGAGAGAGGGAGATTGAAGAAATAGAGAGAGAAAGATTTATGAAAGAGAGAGAGAGGGAGATTGAAGAAATAGAGAGAGAAAGATTTATGAAAGAGAGAGAGAGGGAGATTGAAGAAATAGAGAGAGAAAGATTTATGAAAGAGAGAGAGAGGGAGATTGAAGAAATAGAGAGAAGAAGATTTATGAAAGAGAGAGAGAGGGAGATTGAAGAAATAGAGAGAGAAAGATTTATGAAAGAGAGAGAGAGGGAGATTGAAGAAATAGAGAGAGAGAAAGATTTATGAAAGAGAGAGAGAGGGAGATTGAAGAAATAGAGAGAGAAAGATTTATGAAAGAGAGAGAGGGAGATTGAAGAAATAGAGAGAGAAAGATTTATGAAAGAGAGAGAGAGGATGAAAACGATGGAGATTGAGAGAAAAAAAAGAGAAAGACATCAATAGTTGAATGCGAGAAAACCCTGTAAAGTGTAAATGCACTAGGAAAGCCTCAACGAATTGGCAGTAATAACACACATGTAAAGATCAGAGCATGGTAGGCCTATAACAGCCACTAAAATAATATGAGCCAAAACCAAGCAGGAAACATAAAGACAAAAACTCATGGAACACCGTAAACAGTGACGACAATAAAACTGAAATAAACCCAAACCAAATAACGCAGGACCACTAAAAGAATGGACACTACTATAGAGTAAAGAACAAACACTTTGTAAGGACCACACATTATAAGAGATCACAAATAAGTAAGGACCACAAACTAGTACGGATAGGATTGACAGATACCTTCTTTAGAAAATGCCTTAAATTGTCCAATCCTTCCCTTTCCAGGGTATCACGCCCCTGGGGGGAAATGCGTATATTTTTATATACGTCGGGGTATTTAAAAAAAAAAAAACTATTTGTTCGACTAGTCAGCTGAAATACTGGACTGTGCGGTTCAAAACCGGACACATGGCAACCCTTATCTAGAACCATAATTAAGTACGGACTATCAACATTGTAATGACCACCCAACAAATCAAGTCGACATTGCAATAATTATTATCAAGGAGTTTTAATTGTTTTCTTTGTTAAATTTAAAAAAAGTTTTCTTCTTCTTCGTCAGCATAAAACTATGCATTAATTGACCAATAAGGGTAAATGTAAACATTTAAAATTTTGTTGTGTGATTTTTTTTTAGAAAAAACAAATCTGAATTCTCACAGGCGATAAAGACAGATAAAAGAAAGGGTAGACTCAGGAACTACCTTCCAGACCCAGGACCTTCGGTGCGCCAGTTGAACGCGCTGCCGCTCGGCTACCGTGCCCGCTGTGTAGTAAAAGTGAACATTTTGTGAACTTTTCTGTCACTTTTACATTCACTAATGTCTCTGTCTAATCTTAACATCAAGTTATAATAAATACATAAATGAAAAATTATAGCCATATTACATTCCATCCAACACTTTTACTAATAAAAAAATCTTCCTCAGCATACTAAACATAGGCCTATATTATGACATATCACACTTTTTCTACACTAAAGTCGAAGTTACCTGTCTACCTGTTTAACATAACGCATACATCATATTACATCCTACATTCAATGAAACCCAACATTCTGTCATTTAAACGCCAAGCAAACTTTAAAAGAAAAACGAAACAGAGCAACATTAAAATAAACTTTCTGCTAGTTTCTATTAAAAGAGATGTTGAAATGAATTGTACGTGTCTACGCAATCCCATGAGCGCCGCTTAAGCTTTCCATCACAGTAAAAATAATAAAAAAAATGGAAATTTGTTCCCCCATTCCTACCCTCGTTAGTTCAGCCAAGTCTTACTAACCGGTGTGTTACACTTTACTCCATGTAATTAAATAAGAAGAGAAGAAAAAAAAATCACTTCCTGGTGGCAGCGGTGTAAACCTGAGAGTAACGCAGGTAAAAACAAAATATATTAACAGATGATTCCACGGAAGTACTTGGGACTGATTTTCTCAGACTCATAGTCATAGTGTAGTGAGAGTGGATGATTTTCAAGTTGAAAAAAATACATGAAAGTGGTGGGCTTTTTAGTTTTCTTTAATTCTTTTCTAAAATCTTGGGATGTTTACGAATTCAGTCAAGTTGAAGGAAATGCACGCTTGAATGTATTTTGTGGCGTAACTAGTGGTTGTGGCGCCACAAGAAATTGGTAATAAAGACAGCAGGGCTCATTTTTAGAAGCGAACTCTGTCAGTTAAGGGTCACAGACTTCATAACTACGTAGTGATATATGTAAAGTTTTCTTGTCAGACAAATGTGATCCTTATGATCTGTGAAGCGGCGTTCGTAACTTTCTGTGGCTGCGGTGTAATTGTGTGGCAAGCATAATGCCCAGCCGTTTATAGGCTACTTTTCCCCAGCTTTTCCCCAGCTATTGTCAGATAGCCTACCCGTCAGAGCTAAGAGCAAACCCTAGCCATTTCTAGGATTCGTACGCAGGACCTTCAAGCGCACTACCGCTCAGTGTCCCGTTAGCATTGTATGGGAATTCCGCTAATCTTAAGTCTTTTATTTTAAGGCGATTCGCCAACATTTGGCGCTTGGTCTAATGCGACAGTTCGTCTACCGTAAAATTCGTAGACGAATCGTCTCGTATACCAAATGTCGCGATAGACGAAGTGTCGGTAGACGAACTGTCGAATTAGTCATTAGACCAAATGTGTGGTAGACGAAGTGTCGTTAGACGATTTGTCGCGATAGACGTAACGTCGGTAGACCTACTTTCTGTGGACGAACTTTCGTAGACTAAACAGTCCGTAGACGAATTATCGTGACACCCACAGAAGTGTGAAAATTGTAACATTACCAGGTATTCTCGCCTATTGTTGAAAGACAAAGAGCGAAAGAAGGAAAGAGACGAGGATAAAAGAGTGAAGGATGTTTTCGTCTAGACCATTTATCTTGGCAAAGACAACACCGGTGAAATCTTATCTCCCCTTAGGAGTGAGACAGAGAGAGCGTGCGACACTGGACAATGTTTCATCTCCCCTTGGGGCTGGCCCAATCGAATTTGTCACCAGTTTCAATGATGAATAGTGCATTTCGTGTGAGCAGTTGGCTTATCCCTTTTGTTGCACCAAAATTCCATAACATAACAATATAACAATGCTTTTCAAATGGGCAATATTTGGCTGCTTTACCTATTTACAGGATAGCACCGTGCGTAAGAATGTAAACCGTTTGCCACACATTTAGGTATACTTCATGAAATTGCTCATTAAGCAAATATGTATATATTTATATGGTTAGAACTTCAACACAATCTATATTGGTCCAATATTCTGCCAACATTAGGTCAACAATTGTAATATTGGCAGAATATTGGGTTTAATCCACCCAATATAGTGTGCTGTTAAGTAATAGATAGACAGACAGGCTTATACATAGATAAACAGTACGACTGTCAGAAAGATTATAAATTATCTATAGATAGAAAGACGGACAGACAGACAGACAGACATATACACAGACAGACATATACACAGATAGATAGACAGATAGACAGACACATAGACACATAGACATATAGACGGATAGACGGATAGACGGATAGACGGATAGACGGATAGACGGATAGACGGATAGACGGATAGACGGATAGACAAATAGACAGACAGACAAATAGACAGACAGACAAATAGACAGACAGACAGATAGACAGACAGACAGATAGACGGATAGACAGATTGATAAAGTATAAATGGATATATCGATGAATGGATGGACGGATGGATGGATAGATAGATTGTTAGAGAGAGAGAAAGAGAGTTAACATCTATAGATAGATTATTGATTATAATTCAATATGTATGTTTACAATAGGTATGTTTGTAGAAAGAGACACAATTATGTAGACTATATAATAAAGAAATCGTTAGGTTTTTGGGGAAGGATACGAGAGCTGAGATCTATACAAGTTAATCGATTGTTTTATAATGAAAGCCTTAGACCCCCATTGATCACAATGAATTCCTGGAGGAGGTTGAATTAAAAGACAAACAATCTTCTACAAAAAGAAAAACTTTACAAATTAGAGATTGAACTTTAAAGTTTTGTTAGGGACTTGCAGGGTTGTTCATTCTAGATTCACGAGTTTAGCGTGTGTTACTAAGAGATTATGTCACTAGTCACTAGTCAGATCTAGGTAGATTACACCAATTACTGTTGAAAAGAAAAAATATGAAATACAGTGTATTTATTACAATTACAAACTCGGGTTTGAGCAAGACTTTCTCTGCAACAATGAAAATTAAGGATATTGGCCGAAAAATAAAACTTGGCCAATAATATAAAAGGCGAACAATATAACATGTCCGACTAGAAAGCATGACCGACCAGAAAACATGGCCATAAAAGAACAGAAAGAAAATATTTTAATATATCCAACAAGGCCAGCAGTATATGAAGTCTAACAAAAACATAACGTGGACATAAAAAATTATAGCACTGTCAACAACCAAACATGACCAACAATCAAACATGACCATCCATCAAACATGACCAACAATCAAACATGACCAACAATCAAACATGACCAACAATCAAACATGACCAACAATCAAACATGACCAACAATCAAACATGACCAACAATCAAACATGAACAACAATCAAGCATGACCAACAATCAAACATGAATAACAATCAAACATGACCAACATGACAAACAATCAAACATGACCAACAATCAAACATGACCAACAATCAAACATGACCAACAATCAAACATGACCAACAATCAAACATGACCAACAATCAAACATGACCAACAATAAAAAATGACCAACAATCAAACATGACCAACAATCAAACATGACCAACAATCAAACATGACCAACAATATAACATGACCAACAATCAAACATGACCAACAATCAAACATGACCAACAATATAACATGACCAACAATATAACATGACCAACAATCAAACATGACCAACAATCAAACATGACCAACAATATAACATGACCAAACATTAACAGTAGGCTAACATTTAAACATGACCAAACACTATAACAATGTTGAAACAAATGTTATAGAAACAGCTAACAACAATATCATGTCCATTTGGTTTACATTGAATTATCTGCATTTTAAATTCTCATAAACAAAGAAAACAAAATAATCTATAATATTTGCAGGAGAGTTCCGTTTGAAGGTTCTTGCATCATTGATCAGGAAGTTTTATTTTCTCAAGCGGGGCGCATTCTTGTATACGTACCTATTGACCGAATGCAAGTGGGCAAAACAATTGACCACCCCCACCCCCCACTTTCGACACACGCACCACAAACCCCACACACACACCCACACACCACACGCACATTCATCATTTGAATAGCCAACGAAAAACAATCAACAAAGAGGCACCTCTGATGTCTTACGGCAAGGGGGGGATGACATGTCGTGGACAAAAGAAGAGCTGTAGCCATCCGGTGGATGCGATATGCGATGTCCGGAGGCGCTATACGCAGAGAGAGTGTAGGAGTCGATCAATAGATCGAAGAACTTATTTTATATGTTCGACTTCTTGGTTTACTGTTGCGAATGGAGGTAAGGGATGGGGAGGAGAGGGGGGAGGGGGCAAGGGGAGAACTCCAGTGATCATGGTTACATTGTGGTCTTAATCTGCTCCACCCCTGCCCCGCCCCCTCATGATCCACTCCTCTCAGGTTACGCCCTCGACTAAACAGCTGGAAGGCTCGTTCGGTTTCAAAAGAGACACACAACACGGTGGTACATGGCTTAACCCTTACAGTCCAGGGCGCGTATATAGCGGAACTGAAGGCAGCATAGATAGAAGTAGGTCGGTACGGGAAGGGTTAAATATTGGTTTAAATATAAAGCACTTATCGCAGTGACGTTCTTACGTCTGTCCAGCGACGACTTTCATCGCTCACTACTTGAGGAAATAAGACAGGCACAATGCTATATTATACAGCCAGAAGTAATATAGCATAAGTAAGGGGGGGGGGGTGAGGTGCAAGTCACAGCTGTGTATATTTGGTAAGATAAAATGGATGATAAATGAAAAAGCATTTTAGAACCGCAGAGCTGTTGTGACAACTTGACCCTTGTGACTTTAATCCCCAATTTACCCATTTTTAACTTTACGAGAAAAGCCTAAATGTAAACTTATATTTTATAATTGCAATTAGGACAGAAAGACGATTCTTATCCCTTATGCGAGAACAAATGCATATAAATGTTCTTTCTTCACGAGTGGCTTTCGGGCATGGAATGGGTTGCCTGAACAAACCAGGAAAATCAGTAACTTAACATCATTTAAAACATTAATAAAAATGCAAGACTAGACTTGGACCACGGATGAACGTAGGACGCAATAATAGAAGGAGCGTCTGTAATATATAAGATAAGTTAAGAAAAGTCCTGGCACGACAGAAATCATAGATGGCTACTATGTTTAGTGGTGGTGTTCGCTACTTTGTATGGTGTTCGGGTGAAAAATTACATTGCATCGCTTTCGGCGTGCCAGTGTACATCAACGTCGTGCCATAGTTTACGCCACCTTTATAACATTTTTAAAACCAAAAGCCAAATGCCACGTTTCAATTAAAAAACCAAACATAGCAAAATGTAGGTCAGCGAGTGTGTGTTTGTTAAATTTTTTTTTTCGACCTCTGGCTGGTATAATCTCGGAGATCGATCGAATTCATTATTTAGTCATCATCTCTTGAGCCTGTTTGCGAGAGCACATATATTCGAGTGCCTGTAAGTGGTGCATAGCATCCTGATGACTAGCATTTGTGCGATGTTTATTGTAGAGCATTTTATACGTACCTTTCTCTCTTAGCTAATGCTTCGTATAATAAACACAATTTGTTTTTAACTTAAACACAACCACGAAACAAATCATTAATGTAAACACTGTGTGTGTGTGTGTGTGTGTGTGTGTGTGTGTGTGTGTGTGTGTGTGTGTGTGTGTGTGTGTTAGTGTGTATGTGTGTGTGTGTGTGTGTGTGTGTGTGTGTGTGTGTGTGTTAGTGTGTGTGTGTGTGTGTGTGTGTGTGTGTGTGTGTGTTTGTGTGTGTGTGTGTGTGTGTGTGTGTGTGTGTGTGTGTGTGTGTGTGTGTTTGTGTGTGTGTGTGTGTGTGTGTGTGTTAATTTGTAGAATATTTGTATTTTCTTAATGTTTCTATGGTTCAATTTGTTTTTGTTGTTAAATTTTTTCATTGAATTATATTGTAATTATACTACGTTGTGTCTTGTTATGGCATGTTATTATTGGAGCAAACATGTTGAATAAGCAGTGACGTTGTGGTATGACATGTTGAAGCAAAAAACAACATCCCCGTTCTTTAAGTGTTTGGTTTGGCTGACATCGCGTTGCTATGATAAAAACATTTGAAAGTAATTTTACAAAACTGTAAGTTATAGGTACATTTTAAATGTCATCGGTAAATATCAAGGCGTTTTAAAAATAATTGGTAAACTTAAAGGAGATTAGTCAAACTTAAAAAGAATATAGCAAACATGAAGGTAATAGTTGATTTAAAAATTTAAAGGTACTTTGATAACGTGAAGTAGTGGTAAATTTAAAAGGGATTTATAAGTTTAAAGGTGGTTGATACACTTAAAGGTAATTTCTTAAGGTGAAGTATTGTTCAATTTAGAAGTGATTGATACATTTTTAAAGTAATAGATAAACTCGAAAGGTAATTGAGAAACTTTAAGGTGAACGTAATGAGTACATTCTTGTTTCTTATCACCTTCATCTTCAGAGGCATTGTTTTCAACAAGTATAATGTATACAGTGCACGATCCTATAGTGGTGTCAGCCGACAAGGACGTTTGCTTTTTAAAAAAAAA
The DNA here is from genome assembly GCA_949126835.1 of Anisus vortex. Taxonomy (NCBI): domain Eukaryota; kingdom Metazoa; phylum Mollusca; class Gastropoda; family Planorbidae; genus Anisus; species Anisus vortex. The sequence continues at coordinate 34,540,501 of OX421498.1, forward strand.
AAATCTATATTTTGTTTTAAAGCTTTTTTTCTTTTATACTGTTTGTTTAAGAGTAGACATGTTGTAGCCATCAAGAGTTAACTGACAAGCGGATTAAAGAAACAGATGTTTGTTTAGTTGCGACAGAGATTTTGACATAGTTTCATTTTGTTTGGTGTTGTTAAAGCCTGCGCTCTAATGCCAAATCGCGAATTTTCTTTTTCTCTCCTTCAGGTGAGGTATGGAGGCATAGAGGAGGTTGGGGGGGGGGGGCAAGCAACTAGAACCGTTTCCGTGACGTAAGAAGTGGGAGGAAGGGGGGGGGAAGGGGGAGGAAGGGGGAGAGGGGCAAAAAGCTACAGATTTTTTATTGGTTAAACCAAATAGGTGCAGCTATTTATAGGATCGGGGTTATTGAGTAAAAGCTGTTGTTTTTTTATGGTCACGGCTACTTGATGCAGTGGTTCTTTTCGTAAACCTAATAAAGGACGGCTATTTAAGGGGGGGGGGGGGAATGCGGTAATGGGGTAGAGTTGTTTCTACGGCAACTAGAATCAGCTGTTATTTACAGTTCGAGGGCCGAAAACGTTCTTTGTACTAGAATAAAGTAATTCATAGATTTGAACCCACTCGGAACCGATGATTATTTCATCGTTTTCATATTTAAAAGCCCCGACCCTTTCTCTCTCTTTCCCTTTCTATGTCAGCCACAAATAATACCACAAATATAATTAATTCATTACTATCGAATATTCACAACTGATAAGAGTAACATCTATAGTTAAATCACTAAACCTAGAAACACTGTTAGGACAGGCGGGCAAAGAGTAAAGTAGTAACAATACATAAAGCGTTAAACTCTATTGTAGAAATACATAATAACAATATGTTGCATAAAGACAAAAAAACACTCTCCTTATTCCTCGTGCGAGAACAAAAGACATATAAATACTTTTACTTCTCGAATGGCATCCGAGCCTAAAATTGGTTACCTGAACAAACCAGGAAATTCCGTAACTTAACATTATTTAAAACACTATTAAAATGCAAGATTAGACTCAGACAACAGATAAGCGTATGTCGAAATAATCTTTGTACATAACCATACTTTTGCTGACATGTGTTTGCTATGTCATTAAGCCAACACATCTATAGGGTAAAATAAACACCGAATTTTACAGACAGATACAGATGCATTAAAATAAAAAGTAAATTAAGACACTCAGCTTTGAATAGTGTAAACATCTCCTCAATGAGTCACAGCTATATATATATATATATATATATATATATATATATATATATATATATATATAAATATTAGTAATGCCCAGATTGCATCGGTTCGATAAAGTTAACACAGAAGTTGATATAGTGAACTTGGGCAGCTGTTATACAAGTATAATTACAGCTATTAGGCAAGTCAATAAGAGTGCTGTAGTGTTAAAGTTAAATAAATACTAATCTAAACAAGTACACGATCTTCACTATAAGCCAAGAGCTTTATGATTGCAGAATCTGACGATCTGTAACTTTATATTTTAACAATCACCGTATCATTAAACTATACATCTACACTAGACTAACACACTGGCGTAGCTCATTAGTCAGATAAAATGGAATGCCACCATAGACAATTGAGTAGTAGAGTAAATAGACTACTTCAATATGCTGCCACACTAGACTGACCTAGTCGAATGTCAATCTAGACTGACACAGTACATTGCCACACTAGATTGCTACAATTGATTGCCACAATAGATTGTCACACTAGACTGCCACAATAGTCAGTCACACTAGACTGCCACAGTAGTCAGTCACACTAGATTGCAACACTAGACTGCCACAATAGTCAGTCACACTAGACTGCCACAGTAGTCAGTCACACTAGATTGCAACACTAGACTGACACACTAGACTGACACACTAGATTGCAACCCTACACTGACACACTAGATTAGATTGCAACACTAGACTGACACACTAGATTGCAGCACTACACTGACACACTAGATTAGATTGCAACACTAGACTGACACACTAGATTGCCACACTAGACTTACACACTAGATCGCCACACTACGCTGACACACTGGATTGCCATACTAGACTAAAACACTAGATTGCAACACTAGATTGCCACAATATAATTTCACACTAGACTGCCACAGTACACTGTCACACTAGATTGCCACACTAGACTGTCATACTAAACTGTCAAACTAGACGGCCACACTAAACTACCACATTATGCTGCCAATTGAATTATAATTTGTATTTCCAAGATATTTTAATTACTGCTTGTTACAGAGAGGTTGCAAACTAATACATATTTAATCAAGGGAAGTGACGTCTTTTGTAAATACGTTTTGGAATCTTTATCAATATCTAGGTAATAGTCACACTTTAAACTTGTTAAAGTTATAGTAACCTTACCTAAAACACAAACTATAACATTTACTCAAGTGTTTAAAAATATAGTTTTCTTTAAGTATAGTAGTATTCAAGGGATATTTGTAAGTAACTTGGTTTACTCATTTCACTATGTGATGCCATTATTATTTACATTGTTCACGCTGTCTACATGCTTACTTGCGTACAGAATGAATGTGTCATCATTACAAAACCACATATATTGGCTTGTATACTTAAATCAGCACGCATCCGTTTCTTCACTAGATCGTTGAAATCGATGAGTGGCGTTAAGGAAGGGGTGGGGGGTAGAATTTTTAATGTGAAACGAGTAGGGGGGGTGAGAAAGAAGGAGAGAAGGACGGGGGTGGGGGGCGCATGAGTGTACAGAGGGAGTAAAGCTGTTTCTATATGATATCTGAATATGACGAAGTGAGGAAGGTGAGTCGCGTTGAGAAACCATGTTTAAAGCAATCGAACATGAAGCAGTTCTCGCCCTCCCAGCCCCATTTCTGTTGATTTAGATATCAGAAAGTGTTAGACAACGTCCTAACTAATGTATCCACTAATACAGGGGTCGGCAAACTTTTTATAACAGTGTGCCAAAGTATGATTTCTAGTTCATTCAGCGTGCCAACAGTCTAAAAGTCATCCTGGCTGTAGAACTAAATTTCTTGTAGAAGAGACTTGAATATGCTTTTAATGCCTCTTTCGCGTGCCATTGAAAATCCAGTGGCGTGCCATCATGTCTGGCACGCGATCCGTATGTTGCCGACCCAACACTAATTTTTTACTTTGGGGCTAGACTTTTTCTTTCATTAACTCCTGTTTACCAGTGGTGTACATTGAGTCGCAATATATTTTAAAGGGCAGACCACAACACGAAAAGATGTCCATCAAGTTTTCATTCCCTTTCACTGAAACGCCAAAGTCAGGGGAAGATTTATTTCTGCTAAAGGTCGTTGTTGTTGTTTTCTTTAAACCCTGACCTATATGTGTCAAAGTGACCGTTGGCTGACAGTCAATGAACGACCGGCACACAAGAACAACAACACAAACTAGAAATTAATTTTTTTAAGAATAAAGTCTGACGGCAGACACTGTGGTATTAGCAATCTGGAATTGATTAACTACTCTTGTTATCATATTAGTAAAGTAAAGTACCCTTCCGACCAAATTGATCAGCGTTCACCAGTTTCTGTGGCCACGGCATACTTGATGATTGTTGGGCCAGCATTATGTACAGCCGACTTTACTTTACCCCCAACTCATTTCAGGCACCCACCAGAGCTGGGTAGACTCACGGACACCCTCCAGACCCTGGGAAAAAAATCCTAGTCTTCATATTAAAGGGAGAACATTTATGATAATGGATGTAAAATTATTAAGGTCACCTCATTTTCATAAAAAAAAAATTATTAGAATTATTATTGTACTTTTGAAATTTGTGTTTGTCTAGTTTTGTTTTAGAATTTAAACTCAACAATAGAATATAGAGTTTAGTGAGATAGATTTAGCATAACAGAGTTAAGATTTGTATTTAAAAGAACAAAAACAAAACAAAAAAACATCTACATTTGTAGTTACTCAAGAAAAACTTTCTTATCAAACATCATACACTCGGGTTCAAATCCTGCCCTCGACCATTCCCTGCGCGCCCTGCAAAAGGATTAGGCATGTATAGTAAATATCCTGCTATCTAGAAGAACGTATTCTATGGGTCTAAATGACACATTTAATGTTCCAATATTTCAGAGCAATAGCCTGGCTAGAAAGGAGATCACAATTTCATTGGAAGATGAGTAATGAAATCCAAGACCAACAGAAAATGTTGAGTATAAAAACATGTAAAAATCGATGAAACACATTGTGTGCTTTTTTTTAATGTGTTTAATTATTTGCATATATGAAGCAGACTGTTAATGTTTTAAAAAATGTTGGTGTGTTCGCTACGTTTGTAAAGAAATCGGCAAGGACATACAATTATTAGCCTATAGTAAATTGTATGCAATATATAAAAGTAAATTAATCCCGCCATGTGCATGTAGACGCAATCTAGAATCTTCTTCAAATACAGAGAATGAAAGAGAAATAGTATGAGAAAGAGAGAAAAAGTGATACAATGATTTGTCATCGTCAACGAGTGTATGTGCCAAATTTTAGCTCCCGATGATGATGGGAAGTGGGTCTATGGACATTACGAATGATTTGCAGGCTGCCAAAAATAAAAGCGGCGTTACCAAAAAGGATTAAAATGAAGCAACCCTACACCAATGGCGGGAGACAGGACATTTCAAAATAGAACAAAATGGTGAGCACACGACAACTTCGAAACAAAGCATTGTCATGGAGCAGAGATGGACAAATAAAGGAAATACGAAGTGCTAATAAGCAATGCAGGATTCTGTATAATAAAATTCCCTTATTAGTTAGTGTGTATCTTATCTTCTATGTATTATTTACATACAACGAGCGTTCTCTGAAGAAGATTACTGCGGCCAATACTTATCCGTGATTTCATTCTAACCTTGCAATTTGAGTCGAACCTAAAGGTCAAGCCACACTAGAAACAAAGAATCACGTTTTGACTGGAATCATGATTCAGCGAATCACTAGATTCTTGTTTCAGTGCGAATCAGAAATACGCTGTTTCACAATCAGCCATGCCACACGTACAATCACATTCAGCGAGAATCATCAATCACGGAAAGTGTTGAGAGTGTCTAGGAAGTAATTTTGGTCTGTGCCGCTGCGTCTGTTATACTTCAAGCACAAAGAAAACAAAAACGAAAATGGTGGGTTAAACCTTGGATCGAAAGAAGAAAGATTTATGGAGCTTACAATGTTCTTTTAAGCGAACTGGAAAATTTAATCGCAGCCATCTTTGTTTAGATTTTTTAATTAGGTTAATTATCACATGATCTAGTTTGCGCTTCCCATTGGCTGACACAGCTTCAATCAAGAATCATGATTCGAAATTTTAGAACATGTTCTAAATTTGTGAATCAGCGCGAATCACTGCTGAAAATGATTCTGGTGAATCAAGTTTCGCGCTATACCACATTTGAAACTGGGAGAATCATCGTGATTTTTTTTAATGAATCGCAGCCAATCACTGATTTTGTTTTTAGTGTGGCTTAAATCAGTAATTGGATCTCGGCTACCCGGTAAACGCAGACATGTTTCAGGAAACAAGACATCGTAATATTAATAAGGCCTTGAAACCCGATTACAATTTAAATGGTGAGATTGAAATTGTAAAATTCAAATACTTCAACAAACCTTTTTCAATACACCAAAAAAGTATAATACTTTATCTATGAACCAAAATTACTTAATTGAAATGTTCGACATTTACAATGAACAATGAACAATGTTATATTTTGCCACATAGTACATAGTTACAATAAAGGCAGTCAAAAGATAATAATTCATAAATACATAGTACAATTAGTTAATTAACATACATCAAACGTTAAATGATAAAATAACCATAACATTAGAATGTTTAGTAATAAAATTTTGGGTTTGCCATAAAATGTAAACAGAAAAGGTAAAAGAAAACAAACATGGAATTGTTTACCATGTTTGTTTACCTTATTTCAATAAAACGTTTTAACGTTTTACTTTTTTTTTTCTTTTTCTTTGCAGTCTACTTAGAACATCTAAAATAAAATGTAGCTAATTGGCCACACAAGGAAAATTCGGGTTTTAACCGTTGTAATTTAAAACACATTTAATTTATGTTTATTTAATGTTCCCATAAACGCGGCTGGATAGAGTTTCTTTTTATTTCCACAAACTTTCAGCGTTTCTCAAACTGTCTGCTCTCGACCCAGGAACGCTACACAAAAGCAATATTAGCCTACCTACCGATTCACAAAAAGGAAAAAAAAAACACAGATGTGTGGAAATTCATATCTGACATACGATTCTTGTAGGCCAGTATAAGAGGTATACATTTGTAGTGGGTTATGAAGTGTAAGTATAAGCGGTATACATTTGTAGTGGGTCATGAAGTGTAAGTATAAGCGGTATACATTTGTAGTGCGTCATGAAGTGTAAGTATAAGCGGTATACATTTGTAGTGGGTCATGAAGTGTAAGTATAAGCGGTATACATTTGTAGTGGGTCATGAAGTGTAAGTATAAGCGGTATACATTTGTAGCGGGTCATGAAGTGTAAGTATAAGCGGTATACATTTGTAGTGGGTCATGAAGTGTAAGTATATCAGAAAACTGGGTGACGAATTTAAATGTTTGGGAAACACTCACCTGAAGTAAAGTATCCCATCGTACCTAATTGACCCATAAGCGTTCACCAGTTTCTGTGGCCACGGCATACTACGGGATTGCGTGGCCAGTACAGTATGCCCAGCCGCCTTTACTTTACCCCGACTAAGGCCAGGTACCCATCAGAGACTCATTGACAGTAATGGATACCCTCCTGTCCCGGGAAAAACACCCGAATCGTGAAAGAAAGGGAGGAAACAACTGCAGACATTTCAGACTCAGACTAGAAAGTTCAACTTGATGATTGAACTATGTTTGATTACTGACTAACTGTAAAATAGAATAATATGTTTCGAAACAATGAAGAAGAAATTTTCTCCTCTCCCTCTCTCGCTTTCTCTCAAATTTATCTTGTTTTTTTGGGGGGGGCTGTCCTTCTTTCTCAATTATTTTATCCAATCAGTCTTTTTTAGAATTACTTTTTATACTTTTTAGTTATTTTCTTTCTCTGACACACTTTTGTCTCCCACCACTAGTCCTCTTTCTCACTCTCACTCTCTCCAGTCTCTCTCCCTTTCTCTTTTTCTTGTTCTCTCTCTTTCTATATTAGTCTCTCTTACGCTTTCTCTAATTAACGGAACGTTCGTAAATTTTCCCCTCAGCTTTTATCTCGTGGGGCCCACTCTCTCAAAACCTCGGCCAGAACATTTTAAACACGTCAATTACGTAATCAACAAGAAATAAAAAAATCGATTTCTTTTGTTAGAATTTTTTGTGTCGTCCGATTAAATTAAAATTGTAATAAAGGAATATTAAGAATCATGTGTTCTAAAATTATGCTGAATAAATATAATATAGTTTATACGTATTATTTACAGATGTAACATCAAGTTAAGAAAGAATGTTATATATTATAATATAGGCTAAATTTCCATTTTGAATTGGCGTCACATATGTAGAAAACTCCACATTAAACTAATGTTTAAAAAAAATATTTTGTAAGTAAATAATTTCACAATTAATACAAATATATTCTCGAACACAAAAGGCAAGGCTCTGCTACCCGACCAGCATGAATCATGGTCTCTCATATAAAAATTAGGATATCTATTCTTTTTCTGTTGTTTTGTTGTTGTTGTTTTTTGGGGGAGGGGGGATGACTCATGTGTGCCACAAAAGTTGTCATAATTAAATGTACTTTAAATAATCTGTGTTATTGTGTTTCTTTTGCAGTGTGATTAGATGTCTTGAATAACTGTTTAGATTCTAGAGTCTAAACCAACGAAGCGTTAAGATTATACACTATGAAATCCTCTATAAATACATTCACAAAAAGACCTGGATAGACTTAGGGTCAACCATCACGCTATTAAGTTAATTATCCCACTCAGACTATTGGGTGATCCGTGGGGTCAAGTGATGCCGTGTTGATAAGTGTCCGTGGCCCACGGCATACTTGCAGGATTCTGTGGCCAGCACAATGCCTAGCCGCCTTTACTTACTACCCCTCCCTCCCAACTAATTTCAGAGGAAAAAAAATAACTGTCGTTTAACCTCGATTAACCTCGATTCAAACTCGAGATCTTCAGAATTGCGATTGAAGAAAGGCTTTACCACCCGACCACCGTGTATTATGGTATCTCATATAAAAACAAATACCAACACACACGCACACACACACACAAAATGTCGGCACTACATTTGATACAAAATCTCAACCGAAAATAGTATCTGCCAACGATGATTGAAATCGTAGCAGTTAGCAAGAAAAAAAGGATCGCGCACAAAACGTAAGTTATTTTCAATCAATATCCTATCGTGCGTGTAAATCAGCTGTGAATGACGTAGAGCTAAGAGCAAAACAATGTTACAATATTTAGCTTTAGGCATCGGCCACCAAAACTAGGTAAAAAAACAACAACAACCTTTTTATTTGGCACTCGGCAGGTCTAGTTTTTCTTTGTGTGGGAGTACAGTGGTATGATAAAAAAACAAACAGTAATGACTAAGGACGACACAGAAAAACATAACGCATACAAAATGGCAAAAGTAGTTCTAGTCATAAAATTTGTTTACAACAAATCACTCCTTTTAAATGTATCCCATGCACAATGGGCCGTATTGCTGCTGAGAGTTAACACCCTTGCCCATTTTACAATTACGGTATATGAGATTGACTTGTATAAGGGGCAAGGGTGTTAACTCTCAGCAGCAATACGGCCCATTACGATCAAGGATTTCAAACACGTGGCTCGCGGACGCCATCGCTGCATATAAATAAAAGACAATTATTGACATATTGTATTCTGCTGAAAAACTCCCGTGCAACAATAGTTAGGATACTTTTATAGTTTTGAAATAGGAATATGATTTCATTTTTATTGACAGTTTTAATTCATTGTTGTCAGTTACTATGTCACACTCATTTCGATTCCGGTAACTACAATGCTCTGTTGTTATCCTTGGTTCGCTAATATAAACATAGTATACTAGCTGATCCTAGCGGAAATTAATGGTGCAGTAATTATAAATACGTCTTCGTAACTAAGTGCAACTGTCAGGTAAATAATAATGATATGTCCACATGATAAGAGACATTTTCAAGTCATAATCTTGTTACATGTCAAATGCCCACAGGATTTCAGAGTTAACAGTTTAAGTAAGGAGAAACAGTTGATTGAAACTACAAAGGAATTCGGAGCCTTTTCAGAGGTCTCTTAAAGATTACTGATGTATTATACACCGCTCAATGTTTTGTGCTTATCATAGGTAGACTACAGTTTGATTGTTTACAAAACAATCACTCGATTTAATACTATGGTAAGGATATGTTACAACTGGACGTGATATATTCCAAGTCTTAGAAAAATGCATTGAATCTTATCTTATATATTACAGGAGCTCCTTGTATAAAGAAGATAGTTGCGTGCTACGCTCATCCGTGGTCCGAGGCTAGTCTTGTATTTTGATTAGTGTTTTAAATGATGTTAAGTTACTGGTTTTCCTGGTATGTTGAGGCCACCCATTCCATGCCCGGATGCCACTCGGGAAGAAATAGGACTTATGTGCATGTGTTCTCGCATAGGGGGTTGGGTTAAGGAAAGTGTTATGGGCCTTATGTTTATCTGAGCATTGTAAAATATTGTTATTATGTTGTATTTTCTAATAATGATAGTTAGTATCTCTTTCAGACTAATTTGAACCGTAGGGCAAGAGAAGTTTCACAAGGACCAGCCTCCTTAACTTATCCCCTACTACTGTTAGGTAGTCAGAGCTGGGTAGACTCAGGTAAATTATTCAGCACGGAAAAAAAAAACTCAACCTTCACCAGGATTCGAACCCGGGACCTTCAGTACGCGAGTATAATTACATTCTGTACAGATTGCAATTTATTGTATTAATACATTTTAAGTTCTTCTGGCATTTTCTTTTGGAGGCTGAGGAAAACATTCAGAGTTTGTCGAATCCACTCCTAATTGCAAGTTTAAGGAAAAGACTAGGATAATAGACCATACCATATAATCAGAAGTTCATAAAGTAATTTGATAGTGACCACACCTAACACTTCTCTAGTGTCTCCCCTAGGGAGGCCAACAGTCAAAAGACGTATCAGCACAAGTTGCCCCCCCCCTCCCCCGAGGAACAACCAGCGGCGTGGGGTGAAAGGGTTTGCTGCTAATCCAACGGCTGATCCACTAAACTAATCTCCTAAGCTATGGTAGTATCTTGCTCTCAACTAGGAACGGATGTCTCTATTTATCTACTTTCCTTTGACCTAATTTAAGATTGGCATACTTTTGATAGAGCACGTTGAAAATTTCGAATATTCTTACTTTAGTGCTTACCATAATAATATGTTTTTTGTAAATTATACAAAAATTCATTTTTTAAATAATAATTTTAATACGCTTGTTAATGTTATTTTTTTCTTTTTAATACTTGTATTTTGGTCTATATTGTTTCTTATTTTATTTTTAATGATTTAAAGAAAACAAAAAACAATAATAATTCAATAACACTAGCCTATATAGTCAAGGCACTATAGACTAGTAGTCCACATGAGTGGGAGTGTTAGCCAGGTAGGTGGGGACAATACCTTGATTTTAATACGTTACAAGACAAGTCAGCGTTCCCGACCTTCAAATTTTATTTTCTGATAATGATACGGCTTTAATACGACATAGACTTAGGACTTTCTTCTCCTCTTTTGCGGCATCAGGACATTAAACGGGCTAACAGAAATGGTCATAGTGCCCAACGCTTATCCGTGGCTTGAGTCTACTTGAGCATTTTGATGAGTTTTTATTATGATGTTAGGTCATTCGTTTTTTTTTTCATTCTCCAGGCATTGTTCCCCCTTCCGCCCCCACCCCCAATGTTTGTACCATGATTATATGTGTATTAAGACACGCGCAGTAGGAACTTGATTTTTTTTTTCTGTATTTAGTTTGTGTTTAGGTGAAATTACATTTTTATTTTGGATATAAAGAGCTAAAATAGACAGAAAAAATGAAAACGGTATATAATATATAGTAATCTTTCCTCAATGAAAATTGGCCGATGTGGATTACATCAATCGACTTTCTCTGGCTACCAGAGCTACCAGTGCTACCAGAGTATCCAAGTTACAGAGCTACCAGAACTAATAAAGTCTAGAGTTTCTCTCTCTTTCTCTCTCTCTCTCCCTCTCTCTCTCTCTCTCTCTCTCTCTCTGTATATATATATATATATATATATATATATATATATATTATATATATATATATATATATATATATATATATATATATATATATATATATATATATACATTTTACGATTCCTATGAATAAACTACTGGCCCAATTGAAATAGACACCTGGAAGAAGTTATTGGGCCCAGTAGAAGATCTAATGAGAACTGGTGTATTCTTTATGTGAGCTATTCTACAGTCTTAAAGAGTCGAAACAAAGAAGGTCCGTGAGTTGTTTGTTTCGACCTGTTTACCATAATTTCACATGTGCTGTATTAGATTTTTCAGATAGATCTAATAATTACTAGCATAGCTCTCTCTCTCTCTCTTTTTCTCTCTTCCTCTCACACACTGTCTCTCTATTGGCTATCTATCAATCTCTCTGCTTGGATAGATTAATCCCTACACTCCTAAGGTCAACAGAATACTGTCAATAGACAGCAGAGCATTGGGTAATGTTGCGTTTCAATGCTAACTCCCCTTATCCCACTTAACATCGATTACCTTATATGTTATAGCAGCATAAAAATGCTTATGTAATCAACTTACACTAACACAAAACTATATAGGTCTACTAATCAAAACACTGAACCATTTGTATATTTCTAAAAAGTTTTTTCCCTTAAAACCATAGGTTCTCAACGGGGGCGTTATCGCCCCCCCCCCCTAGAAAGGGGGGCGGTGAGAAGCTTTAGGGGGGGCGCTGATGTTCCCGGGGGCGATTGGGGGCGGTGAAGGGCAAGTGGGTGGTACAAACGTACCTGATATAATGTGAACACCTTAGCTATTTGAATCGATGACTTTTTTTTAATGAAATGTGATTTAATCGCAAGTGCAGCTAAATATCTGATATCCCCAACAGTAGGCCTACATACTAATAAGAAATATGAACCGCAATGATTTTACGATGAAGTAGAGGTCAGTCTTTGGCAAGTATGGTGTGCGGCCGGCTGGTCCTGTGGTTAGTTCACCAACTGTCAACCCTGCTGACCGATCCCTATTAGCAAAAATAATGACTGTCGCCGTAACATCTGTTAATGTTAATTATATTTTGATCTCAGTGTTATCGAGATGTACTTTATTTTTTATCTCAGGCTAACTGAGATTTCCTTCTTTTTTTTTTTTTTTTTCAAAAATGTTTATTCAATATTTTTACATGTACAATCTCTTTTATATACATAAAGAAAAGGGATCCCTGTCGCCCTGCAGGAGTTTTGGGCCAAGTGGACGTAATAATCTTCTACCTAGAAGGAACGTCTGTAAACTTATAAGATATAAGAATAGAAGAACAGTTCATACAAATTTAAGGGGATAGAAGACAAATTGTTTTACAAACAAAGAGTTTCCAACTAATTAAATTTAAATTCATTCATTCTTTTTTATTTTTTATCCACTCTCAGCATCCATACATATTTAAATTACCGGTAATCCAAACATATATATTAGACATACACTTTTATTATTTTACTTGTTCTATCAATGTACATAATGGTACGTAAAAACCAACAAAAACAACACACTGTCGCACGTTCAATGAAACGGACACTGCACCGGAAATGAATAAAAAAAATTACACGAAAATGAAAATATAAATTTGCCCTTGATGAAACGTTAATACAGCCAAATGTACAATACAAGGGCATCTCCATATTTAAACAAACGCAACCAACAACCTAACCATATCCATAAATCCACCAATTAAACAAAGGAAACAAATAATAAATCATATAAGCATCCCATCCATAAAACATTCAGAAAAAACAAACTATCAAATAAATTACAGAATAAGGGTTTGGTGTTTATCTAAAATTGTTTCAAGTTCTTGTATGTTGTCCACATGTGTTGCCTGTATTCTGCCAGTGTGATGAGGTCTAGCGTGCACCTTGTCTTATTTCTAAGTCTAGGTACTTCTTGTCTGCTCCTTCGTATGTTCCTTTAAAGGGATTTCGACGGCTCTGCGCATGGAACAGGCGGGGGGTAGGTCTCATCGAGATCTACATCCTCTGGACTGATCTCCTTTTCATCTCTAGGACGCATCCTTCCCGTCGCTTCCTCATAGAGTAATCTACCGTCAGGTTTTGTATTGGTAGGGCGTAGGACCCAATATTGAGTTCTAGCAGTGGGATTTTCCTTTGTGTGAAAGATGATTTCCCCATACCGGTCTATGAATGCATGTCTATTAGGGTCATATGGAGATTTAATTCTCTTAAAGCGATATTTAGGTTTGGTGATTGCCAGATTAACTTCCTCAGGTAGGGCGTCCTCTTGCAATTTAAGACGTTTATTTTTGGGAGGTCTTGTGTTTTCGGTTGAAGTGGTGGGAATATTGTCCTGTTCGCTAGTTTCGGGGGGACCTGGGGTCTCCGGTACCACTGGGATGGGCTCTTGGAGACGGCTATCATCTTGCCGGCCTGTTTGATGAGTTGCAGTGAAAACCGAGAGGGGGAAAGATTCTCGAGTGGGCTCAGCAGGTACGGTTGATAGGAGTTCAGCGAGATGTACTTTTTTTTTATTTCCTGTAGGAGGCGCGGCGGAGTTTGATCTCCTTGCCCCTCCTTTGGGCCTACTAGGCATCGTATAGTTTTTTGAGAGCCGTAGCTCGGGGGGTGGGGTAACTCAGACCTCCTACACAGTTGTGAAAAATCTAATCGCACAAGGCGGAGAAGATCTACACATTGTGTGAGGAAGCCAGAGTGATCGAACCTAGCCAAATGGTTGAATTTTAATCATAGCCACTTGTATCATAGAGCGAAATAGATACGGAGTAATCATACAGACTGTGTAGTTATTGTAATGCTTGAAAATATACTTATAAATTCTTTGGTCATTTCATATTTATATAATTTTCATATACTTTTTACAGTTTGATCATTTCAAAGTTATAAATTGTAGGGCTTTTTTTATTAAAGTAAAAAAAAAACACAAAAACATTAGAAATATGAGCTCAAATGAAACGGGTTAATTATCTCCCTTAAATTAATAAATGTTTCCATATTATTTGATTCAATAATGATGCTAACAAGTTCTGTTTTGTAATATAACAAATATTACTGATTAATTTTTATTTCTTTATATACATTCAACATTATGGTATTCATAACAAGATTTAATTATTAGAGGATTAATATAATTTACTTAGACAAACTACTAGCAACACACCAGGCAAACGATTCACATTAATTTAGTTTTTTTAAAGCCTCTTCTTTGGTACATTTTTTGATCTATTAAATCTTACATTATGTTTCCTTTTCAGTTGCTATAAAGAAAATAAATAAGCACACAAAAAATGTAGTCGGCCTAAAAACAATTGCGGAAACTATATTGACCCTTTAACTTCCAGGGGGGGGGGGGAGTGGACACTAAAAAAGAGTTTGGGGGGGTGCGGTAAGCGGAATTTTTTTTTTTAAAGGGGGCGGTGAGCCGAAAAAGGTTGAGAACCTATGGTTTAAACGGTGCTTTACGTGTTGATCAACAGCACTGTTTGTTTGACATCATTAATCCATGAGGGGATTCTGATGCCATTAATTCCCGATTCGACCAGACCAACACAAAGACATGGTGACCTAATCAAATTCTGTTTATACATGGAACTTGTACAGTTGATGTTTGGTTTTTTCTTGTGTTTTTTTTTAATGTTTACAAATCTTATTTGTTTTCATCGTGTCAATTTGAGTTAAATCTGTTGTGAGTTTGTTTTCAATTAGGTAAACATTGGAAGAAACAGCATCTGGGTAATTGAGAAGTTTTCGTTCCATTATCCGAAGCACCATTAATTAGCTTAATTGTAGTATGTTGGTTTAGTTTTATGGTGAGATCTAGATTATACGTGTTCATGTTAAAGCAAGGTTTCAAATCGCTTTTCTTATCTTCGGCTAATCAGAACACAACGGATGAAAATAAAAGAATATATTGTTATGTCCGTTGTCTAGGGTGCTATGTAATACTGTTTCTAATTAGGCCTTGTAGTACTTTAGAATTCAAATTCAGCGCCTTCAGTTTAAAAAAAAATAAATAACACAAATTAAATTATAGAAAGACTGTTACTATTCATGATGAATCTTATTTGCTCTTTCAAAAAAGGCTGTCGACAACTGACAAAAACATTTTTCATTCCCGATCCAGCAGAATCCAGTCCGATCCAGTCGGGCAGGTCATGACTTTTTGCCAATGGGACAATTATCGAGGGTTAAAAACTCAATGAAATGACCCGGGGACAAGAAAAAGATAGACCACTGGGTTATATAATATAATGATATTAAAAAAAAAAAAAACTTTTAGGCTATGCAAGAGTAAACTGAAAGTACTCATTAGTATCATTGCAACTATCTTCTGTAGAAATAAAGCGTAAGTAAAAGATAAGATAAATTAAAAATTGAGTTTCTGAAGTATAATATAATCATATGATGCGAACAATAATGAGTAGCTAATGAGTTGATCTGAACGTCTGCTTAGTGTGTTTCTGAACACATTTCAGCTGAACTCATGGAGGGCTGGCTACTGACGACAAGACTCCTTTTTGGAATATTTGTTTTTTTCAAACACATCCATTAAAGTGTAATAATATATGTGTAATTGAGGGAATGACGTGGGGAAGGGGGAACCAGACGTGTGTCTGTGTTGTTGTTCTTATCTTCTCTTTTCTCTGGTATACTTGCACTAACTGCTCGTATTGATTCCCAGCTTGATTCCCAGCTATACAGGGTTCAGAGGTCACCGCTCAGCTGTACATTATATAAGAGAAATGAACATTGGCTGACGTTTATTGATCTCACCCCCCACACACACACACACAAAGAATCAAAAGCGGAGACCTGAGGATGGGCGTCCCGCCAGCGGAGACCAGAGGGTGGGTGTGCCGCCCATCCTGCCCCCATTTCATTATACTATTTGCCATTTTTTAAAAATAAATATTTGTTGTCTTACCCTTGGGGCTGTTCCATGCGAATGCCGGTTGACGATTTCTAATCAATATTTCGATGCTGATGTCAAATTTTCGGGAGAAAAAAAAGGTATAATTGTCATTATAGATTACCAGCATAATTTTGTGTTATCACTGCTAACACATTCTAGCATTATATTAACCCTTACAGTCCCGGGCGCGTATATAGCGGAACTGAAGGCAGTATAGATAGAAGTAGGTCGGTACGGGAAGGGTTAATGTAAGACTTAGGACTAAGCTTGCCAGTATTCGTTTGGGTAAAGATAAATAAAGAAAAAAAGTAAAGTACCCGTCGGACCAAAACTGAACATAGTGCCGGTGAAGCAGCGTTCACCAGTTTCAGTGGCCACGGCATACTAGGGAATGAGTGGCTAGCACAATGCCAGGCCGTATTTCCTTTACCGCAACTAATGTAAGGTAACCATCAGCGCTGGGGAGCACTCAGGGACACCCTCGAGTCCAGGGAAAAAATATAGCCTTCACCAGGATTCGTACCCTGTAAAGCTAAGTGCACATTCCAAAAAATGTTGTAGACTACTGGGGTGTTTGAACAACGCTTCATTACAGAAGGAAGTAGCCGAGACGAAGATTATGGCTTTGAAAATTGGTTAAGGCCCAGTGTGTTCTTGTATCTACCAGGACTCTGTTTAAGGAGCCTGATTTAATTTGAGAAAATGTAAAAGCGACTTGGCATTGTGGTGGCCACCTAATCCCCTTGTGTGTCGTTGCATAGGAAACCGTTGAAGGCTTTTTCATTCCCAACGGGCACACCACGTCAAATCCACGGGGACAATAACGTGGAAACCACGTTATTTTCCCCCTGGCGATACGACGTGGTGTGCCCGCTGGGTTAGTTCAATGGCCCAACACTATCTTATAGGGTTACTTTACTTTTAGTTTCCGGTCATTTCTGTTAAGTAACCGGGTTAGAGATTTATAAAAGGATAGATAGAAAGTAAGAAATTGGTAAAGAGAAATATATTCACAGATCAATAATTTGAAGAAAAAAAAGAAAATTAATATTTAAAATAGTAAATGGACGGATAGATACTTAGATGGATCAATAGATCAAGACAAAGACAGAGACAGACAGTCAGACAGACAGATAGATACATAGATTATATACATCCTTCTTTATATATAATAGAATGTGTTTGCCTATTGCTATTCCTATTGGTTAATGACCTTATTGCACTTTTTGATTAATAATGATAATAATAATGACATTTGTATAGCGCTGCCAACAAACATAATGTAAGCTCAGAGCGCATTTAACATACAACTAAGAACACGGATATAAACTATAGGCCATGAGATACAAAACTAAATGATGATTTGAAAAATTTACAAACATAGAACAAATCAAACAACTAAAACAAAATAACCGACCTAACATATAGGTAAGACAGTAGGGCTCTAAAGCTTGTTATCTAAGATAAATAATGAAAAAATTCCAAATAGGCTCTCTGTAGTAGATCGGCTAAAATACTCCGACTGTCATGTGAACGATTTGGGTTCAAGTTCTCAGAGGATAGTTTTTTTTTAATGTAAAAAAACAATAATTTTTTTCATAATTATGACTTTTTTTTATATTGTTAAGATTTTTCTGTATTTATTTCAATAAGCAAAATATTAAAAATTATATTGTTATTTTCGTTATTATTTTCTGATCATAAGACTTGACTAGACCAATAAAAAATTGGTAAAAAAAAATTCTGTAATCATGGTTAGAATGGTAATATAGCTAGAATAGATAGATAGATAGATAGATAGATAGATAGATAGATAGATAGATAAAAAGAGAGATAGATAGAAAGGAAGATTGAGAGACAGACATTCAGAAAGAAAGACATATGTGTATAAATGTATGATATGGTGAGAAAATGATAACACAAGACTAACATCTCTTAATATAGCCTACAGAGAAGTAAAGAATGATATAAGACTGGATAGATATTTTGGCAATAACACCAAGAATAACAAAAACCTCTTTGTGAGACAACTGAAGACCAATACAGACACATTTAAAAAAAATAATATGACGTAAAAGTGCTTCAATCTCCGACCCGACCCCACCCCACCCCCTCTCTCTCCTCTAATCTACCTTAACCCCTCCCCCCCCCCCACGACATTCCTTCCAAATCCCATTTTGAGCCCCCCAGAAATCAAAACTTTTCACCGGCAAGCCTCTGGAATGCAATTATGCAAACAAACAGACAAAGCCAACACAATGATTGTGTAGCAGAAACAAAAAAAACAACATAAAACTGCACGTAGACTTAGGGTGCATAAAGATAATAAGAAATGCTAATTGCAGTGGGAGTTATCTTCCCCAACCACCCTTTTCAACTCATTAAGGAAAAGGGCAGAAAACTCACAAAGATAATAGCTCTGTGCTGGCTGCGTTAAAATATAGACCCCGAGTATATTCCGAAACACACCTCAATATTATGAGCGTATTGCAAAAAATGGATCCCCCTTAAAGCGTGAGGTAAGTGATGGGGAGTCTGGTTGTTGTTGTTGAAAAACTCAAATGAATGTCTTATAACATAACAAAGGTTTAAAAAATAAAAATGGAAGGGGTATTTCCATATTTAGCCATTATGGGACTCAAGTGGACTGATGTTAAGCATAAAATTAAATATTGCATTCAATAAAGAGTGATGGGGAAAAAGCGTCCCCATATTTTCGGGACTACAAAGCAAAAAAAAAGTTTGAATCTAGTTCTTATTTTCATGGGGTTCTGTCTATATGTGTTCTATCAGTAAGTCTATAACAGAATATCAGGCCTACTATTAATAGGTCTATAACAGACTATTACTATCAATGGGTCAATAAACCTAAAGGTCTGTTACAGAATATTACTATCAATAGTTTAATAGGCCTAAAGGTCTGTTACAGAATATTACTATCAATAGGTCAATAGGCCTAAAGGACTGTTACAGAATATTACTATCAATAGGTGAATAGGCCTAAAGGTCTGTTACAGAATATTACTATCAATAGGTCAAAAGGCCTAAAGGTCTGTTACAGAATATTACTATCAATAGGTCAAAAGGCCTAAAGGTCTGTTACAGAATATTACTATCAATAGGTCAAAAGACCTAAAGGTCTGTTACAGAATATTACTATCAATAGGTCAAAAGGCCTAAAGGTCTGTTACAGAATATTACTATCAATAGGTCAAAAGGCCTAAAGGTCTGTTACAGAATATTACTATCAATAGGTCAATAGGCCTAAAGGTCTGTTACAGAATATTACTATCAATAGGTCAATAGGCCTAAAGGTCTGTTACAGAATATTACTATCAATAAGTCTATAGGCGGAAGCGTACATTTCGCCCCACTCAGACATTTTACAGAGTTCGAAAACGATTTCAGCTTTAGCCTTCAACTAGAGACGTCACTAAACTCCTAAAACACGTGAAAAATTATGTAGAAATTATGTTCCTTGTTAATTATAGACCTTACGATAAATAGGTCAGCTGGTCACGAAGTAAATATATACCCTATAAGAAATAACCAGATCCCGAAACAAAAAGTTTGAAAAAAAAACAACATCTTTTAACAAAACTTAAGGACGAGTTTTCTGTAGGTATTTCTAAGACCGGCAAGAAGAATAGAGTCTTCAGTGGTATCTTTGATCTTTTAAAGCACGTATAGTCTTCTATAAAATGCAAACTGGGAGATGGAATGATTTCTATTCATTGTTTTTTTTTTATTTGTTGTTGTTTTTTCCTCAAATTATATACTCTATTGATTTGCCTATCACCCCCCCCCCCCCTTTCCATTTCAGAGGCCTCCAATTTCAAACAAACATATCCACTAAGACATTGGTTGGTGGCGATCGATTATAAGACGCTAATGCAGTCACTTATCTCTATCTCTATCGCTCTATCTCTCTCTCTCTCTCTTTCTCATTGTTTTGTATTGTTTTTACCTTGTGGTTTTGGGAGTTTAGGAAAGAGAGAGAAAGGGAGTGGGGAACGCTGGGGGTAATTTGAACTGTCTCCACTTATCGTCAAACAAATCAAATACCAAAAATCAACTTTTTTTTCGTCAAATTATTTTTGCCCTTTTGTTTTCATCACGTGCTATGTAGCGAGACAATTGCGCAAACAAATTATGAACTGCATTTAGGGGGGTGGGGTAAAGGCGGAGTGTGGGGGGGGGGAAGCGGCGCATCGGGGGGAGGGGGGCGCGGATTGGGGTTTGTAAGGGAGTAGACCCATTTCACGAAGACTTAGTGTAACCGTGGCAGGTCATATATCATGTAGATATTGTAAATATCGTCCGTGAAATGTCATGTTTTCAGGGGAATTTGTCGCAATATCTTGGCAAATAAAGCTTCCATTAGAGATCCCGGTTATCTCTACATTAAACGTCATGGTGGTCTTTCCCTTTAACCTTTTTATTTCAGGGATCCTAAATATTTCGCAGCTCCTACACCATAAGTTCCAGAGAGACGACTGCAGTTGGTCCAAGAAACAGTGACTGATATAATAGTAAGCCTGCATATCGTTACCTCCGCTCTATTGACATAAACTGGGACGACATCATTGTCGATACAGCAGCGGTTACCAACAGAACCCACTGGAGAACTCTCATTGCCCGATGCGCCGAACGGCGCGGGAAGATCTGTCTAAGTCTGCATATCGTTGCTATTTGAAAGTCAGCCCGACTTACAATATCATTGGCATTCTAATATAGGCCTAACAGTTTTCCAGCAGACTAGTGACAATGATGCAACAGATTGCTTGCAAACGTCAATGTTTTTCAACGATACCGTTATTAAACATTTGTTTAAAGTAAGTTAGTGAGTTAAGTATGCCATCGAACCAAATTAATCCATAGGGTCAGGTGAAGCAGCGCTCTCACCAGTTTCTGTGGCCACGGCATACTAGGGGATTGTATTGCTTGAGCAATGCCCAGCCGCCTTAACTTTGCCCCAACTAATGTCAGGTTACCCATCAGGGCTGGATGGACTCCAGAACTGGGAACAAATCCTAGCCTCCACCAGGATTCGAACCCAAGGACCTTCGATACGCCAGGCGCTCGATCAACACGCCCATTAAACATTTCTTGAAGTTATTAACTAAATCTTATTATCTAAACAATCCAAAAGATATCAACTTATGAAAACTACATTTCTTATTTTTCTTCCCAAAGATATACCTGAGTAGTTGGAATAATTTCTCCTACTTTATTGACTGGATCATGACGGAATAAAAATATTTTTTCATGAATCAGCAAATATGGCGTAGAACAGAGGGGTCGGTAAGCAAATGCACGCGTGCAATTTTCAATGGCCCGCGAGAGAACTCCATGGGATGTTTTTTTTATTGATGAATAAACAACAGCATCATTTCCCGGTTCTTAATACAGAAAACTGACTGTTTATGCCGATGTTTTTGATTGACATAGCGACACATTTCAGTGAGTTGAACTTGCATTTACAAATACATTTAAAGTGGACATATCTTGGCGTGAAATCAATTTCAAAACATTTACCTACCTGTACATCCCTATATTAAAGCAAATATTAAGATAGATTTTCGGGCCTTTTCAGAAGTACATCGAAGCACTCAAAGCGGAGTTTTCTAACCATTTGTTCATACCACATCAAGCCTAACTAGTTTAAATAAGCGAAAAGCATTCAAGACAATGCGCTCATTATTTGATACAGACTAATTACATTTAAAAATTACATGCAAAATATTTGAGCTTACATTATATATTATGTAGTATAGTATACCCCCTAGACAAATAATATAATGCACTGTGTCAACACCAACATGGCTTCAGGAAAATCATATCATGTGAAACACAATTAATACGTTTAATAGACGACTTGTCTAAAGGATTAGACAATAACAACCAAATTGATGCTATAGTTCTAGATTTTTCTAAAGCATACTAGTTTCCTATATAAAAAAAAATTTTTTTGGCATCTCTGGTCCCTTACATCAGTGGATTCAAGACTTTCTTATAGGTAGAGAACAAACTTTAATAATTAATGGCTCCAAATCAGCACTGGTAACTGTAAACTCAGGAGTTCCACTGTTCAAGGACCTCTACTATTTCTAATTTATATTAATGATCTACCAAATTGCATCAACACAGGAACCAACGAAAGCTTTTTTGCAGATGATTGTATAATTTATAGAACAATCAAGTCAGAAAAAGATAATGAACAATTACAAAAAGTACAAGAGGAATTACGAAAATGGGAATTTAACTGGAGTATGTCTTTTCACACAGAAAAGGGCTAAGTGTTTAGAGTATCCAAGAAAAAGAAACAAATACTTACAAACTACAGAAATTGTAGTAATGACCTAACCCAAACTAAAAATGCTAAGTAATTAGGACTAATAACGAATGAAAAGTAATCTTGGAATCCACACATTGATGAAGTAATAACACAAATTTACAAAACATTAGGCGTCATAAGAAGGAAATTCTACAAATGTAATAAGAACATAAAACAAAATGCTATATAACATAAGTTAGACCTATACTAGAATATGCATCTTAGACCTATACTAGAATATGCATCTTCTTATGGGAACCTTCTACTAAAGAGAAACAAAATTGATCACATAATTTGGAAAAGGACTTGCAATGTTCATTACTGGCGAATATTCACAACTGACAAGAGTCACACCAATAGTTAACTCACTAAACCTAGAAACACTAGGGGACAATATACATAAGAGTAATAATACATAAGGCATTAAACTCTAATTTAGAAATAAAACACCAAAATAATCTGTTACAATGCTCAGATGTGTTGTTTGTTGTTTGTATGCATAAGGACAAAAACACTTTCCTTATCCCTTATGCTAGAACAACTGCATATATGTACTATTTCTTCCCGAATGGCATCCGCGCATGAAATGGGTTGCCTAAACAAAACAGGAAAAGCAGTAACTTAACATCATTTAAAACACTAATAGAAATGCAGGAATAATAATAATAATAATAATAACGGTGCTTATATAGCGCATATCCCGTTGGTGACAGTTCTATGCGCAGACGACAGTTACAGAATACAGACAGACAACGAAATATATAGTAATACGCTAATTCTGCTGACGAAATAGGTGAGTCTTCAGCCGGCTCCTGAAGGTGTCATAGCTAGGGCTCTGGCGAAGCTGTAGTGGGAGGTGATTCCAAGCGGACGGTCCTGCGTAGGAAAATGAACGTTCGCCAGCGGACACTAGCCTCACACGAGGGATCCGCAGAGTAAGCGCGTCAGATGCCGAACGAAGTGGGCGGGACTGGGTGTAGAGCTCCATACAAGAGCGAAGATAATCCGGAGCGCAGTTATTCAGGCACCTATAACAGAGGGAAGCCAGCTTATATGAGATCCGGTTGTTGATGGGTAGCCAGTGCAGAGATCGGAGCAGAGGATTGATATCATTTGACTTCTTCTTCTTGAGAACTAGTCGGGCTGCGCAGTTCTGGATACGTTGGAGTCCTTGAAGGGAGGAGGCCGGGAGACCAGCCAAAAGCGAATTACAATAGTCCAAGCGGGAAAATAGGAGAGAGATGATGAGCTTAACGCAAGCTTCCTTGGTGAGATAACGACGGATGGCGGCAATACGACGCAGATGGAAGAAGCAGATTTTGGTGAGGAAGGAGATGTGGGTTTGCATGGACAGCGTGGAGTCCAGATAGACGCCAAGGCTTTTGATAGTCGGGGAGAAAGGCACAGTTGCATCAGCCAGCTGAAGATCGGACGCAGTGAGGGACACGACCCTCTGTCTCGTACCGACGATAAGAGCTTCAGTCTTCTCACTGTTAAGCTTCAACTTGTTTTCCGTCATCCAGCTCTGGATGTCCAGGAAACAGATGGAGATGGAAGCAAGGAGCCTGTCGAAGTCCTCAGGCTCTGCACTGTTATACAGCTGGGTGTCATCGGCGAAAGAATGATATTTGAGGTTGTGGCGTTCGATGACAAAGGATAGGGGTTGAGTGTAAAGGGTGAAAAGAAGTGGACCAAGGACAGACCCCTGCGGCACACCATAGCAGACGTGAACAGGCTGGGAGAATATGGACTCAATCATAACGGTCTGGGAGCGATTCTGAAGATAGTTAATGAACCAGGAGAGAATAGACTCAAACCACGGATGTGCGTAGGACGCAATAATCCTCTTTATAGAAGGAGCGTCTATAATGTATAATATAAATAATTTTTATGCTAAACTTTTTTATTAAACATAAATATAAGTAATTCTAAAACAAATGTATTTGTATTATTTATTTAATAAATATAAGAGACCTATTTAATAGCACTATATTATGTAATTTCTCTAATTATTAATGTTTAAAAAGATAAACACCTTAAATGGACAAACAATTAATGAAGGAAATGTTTATTTACAACTGTTTAACGTAAATTATTTTAATTCTCTAAAAATTAAATCTTATAATGAAAACCAAAGGCCCCTGTGGTAAACTCACTAGAAGCGCCAGCGCTCAGCGTGGTGCCATGGCACTTATTCACTATGGCTCCAACCTATAAACTACAATTAATCCTGGCTCATTGCGGTGCTCACCAATGAATGAAGAATGTGTGACTGTATTTGTATCTTGTATCTTTATTTTGTATATATGAATGTACTTACTCTCTTCTATAACTGTTGTACATGCATCAATATATATATATTCCTTATATTATTATTATACAAGCTTAGTTATCTGCCCTTGTATATATTTAACATGTTTACACTCCCCTTGTATGTACAGTCTAAACCCCCCCACCCTCGCCAAGCCCTCCCTTTGATCCCCCTCTCGGCTACTGACCACTGGTCAAGATAAGCAACTTGCGTCTACACGCGAAATCTATTACAGTCGGCCCAGGTGGCCAGGGAAACCCCTCCCCCAAACTCTTCCCCCGTAAACTGACACATACGCAACAGCCCTCGTCGGTATGTATGGTATCAAAGAGATTTTGTATCCCTCCCCCGACCGCCCTCTTCTCCCCCCTCCCCATTGCCCCTACCCCCACAGAGGGCACTTCTTGGTTTACGATAGAAATAAGAAACGGGTATTGGGGCCTTAGACAAGGAACGAAACAGTCCTGTCTTCGGTCGATCCAAATATATACTGTTTACACTGTAAATTTGTGTTGTGGATTAACTTCTGCTATCTATCGTTTATGCCTAAATAAACAGTATTTGAAACTCATCCCAGCATTGAATCAATCATTGTTCTTGTGTCTGCTCACATATTAGCACTCGTGTCATATAGTAGTAAAAATTACCCTATTCAGTAGGCTTACAGCACCCGCCAGCCAAGCGGGATAACGGACTAAAATATAAATAATTCTAAGGCCCAAACTTCACTGTGACATCCCAATAATCAGCCTCTACACGAGCCAAACAACCACGTAGAGTGCCCGCCACGCTACACCTGAGGACCTCGCCGGGATCAGAAACTCTGCAAACACCCTGCAGGCCTGGGCCTATTGTCATCACATTGAACTTGGCACCCTTAGATGGGGGCTCACTCCGTTTGCTGAAATTCCAACAGGACACCGCTACCACAGTACAGAATTCGACACTCGATATTATCTGCTCTTTCGCCATTACAGCTCTGACACTTGGTCACCTGCTCCTGCGCAACCATAGACCTGACAATCGGTCACCCGCTCCTGCGCCATCACCGCTCTGACGTTCCGTCACCTGCTCCTGCGCTACCACCACTCCGACGTTTCCGTCACCTGCTCCTGGGCCATCACAGCTCCGACACTCGGTGTCGCCTGCTCCAGTAGACTATTTTGCTACCTGTTCCAGTGTTCCAGTGCCTGGCTACCGTACATCGCTAGCAAAAGCTAGCGACGGGGCAACGCTCGCCCTTAGCCGCTTCAAGACGCCTTGTTCCAGCGTTCCAGATTACCAGTGTACCAGACACGCCCCTGTGTCGTTAGTGCCTAGCGCAAAAATAAACAATAACATTCATTAGCACTCGAACTTCTATTCACTCGGATTAACCAGTGCGCTATAGGCCGCTCTACCATCAACACCAATCAACGAGACCAGTGTCGTCACCCCAGTCGACAACGCAACGAGGGACAAGAGTGCGAGTGTGTGGAAGACTGAGAAATAAACCTGGTGAGTACCGCTTTTTGTCTGGATTAAGGGACAGTTTAGGTTAGGAGCCATTTAGCGCCACAGCATACCATGGCAGAGCTGGTTAACTTTCGTAAGGCCATTAGGGAAGAAGCGATAGCACTGAATCTCCAAGGGGACGAGGTGTATAAATACGTCCAAGAGCAGTTAGAGAGAAGGGATAGAGAATTAGAGATAGAGGAAAAACGTCGACAGGACGACTTGAAGAAACTAGAATTAGAACTAGAAGATAGAGAGAAAACTAGACAGGCAGAGAAAGAGAGAGAAATTAGACAGGCAGAGCTAGAGAGGGAGAGAGAAACTAGACAGGCAGAGCTAGAAATAAAAAAACTAGAGACAGACAAAGAGATTAGACTAGCAGAAATTGCTGGTAGAAACAGGCAATTAGACGACCCACCCCTTTCCCCACCCGGCTCCCTTCATAGCGGTTTTGCTAACGGGCGCCATGTGCCCGTCTGGACTGACACCTTCTTACCAAATCAAGAACAATTCGATACCTACCTCACACGTTTTGAGGAGGCTATGGCGTACCACGACGTGCCTCGCGAGTCCTGGTGCAGGAACCTAGTACACACCCTCAGGGGAGACACCTACGAGGTCTACGCTAAACTAAGCCCCTCCGATCAGGACCCATATATACAACTCAAAAATGCCCTGCTTAACAAATTTGAGTTAAACGCACGGGCGTTTCAGAGTATGTTCAGGTCAGCCAGACTAGAAGAGGGGGAGTCAATCAGAGAGCTGGTAGACAGGCTAAGGAAATACCTTAACAAATGGATTGAATTAGCAAATCAGGATAGGACATATGAAGGCTTAATTGATCTGATTCTTTCAGAGCAGTTACAGTCCCTCATGCCCAGAACCGTTAAAACGTTCTTAGCCGAATGGGGTTTAGAGGGACTAAACGAGGTTATCGTGGCCGCCGATCGATATATGTTGGCCCACAAGGATGAGTTTGCCAACCCCCCCTCTCACCCACATCACCATAGGCAGGAGAAAAACAAAGAGGAGGCGTACAGGCACAAAACTCAAAAAGGCCCCCCCACTCCCCAGCAACGCACGTCCAACTTCGGCCAACATCGGCCCCAGAATCCACGTGGAGAACCCCGCCCCATTGGGCCCACAAATCCGTCAGCTCACGAGAAACACAGAGGCGGCCCCACTCCACACTTCCCCGCAGGCGCGTTCTGTGCCATGACCCCTACCGTATATTCGGGGCAGGACTCTACTAACGGTCCGGCGGAGCACGAGGAAGAAACACCCTACCCCAGCTATTTAGCACCGGAGTACGCCCAGCACAAGGGTCGAACTCTTACGCACGGAGACGGGTGGGGCCCTGCACCCCCTCCACCGGAAAGCCAAGACCGGCCCCGAGGAGGACCCAACACCCAGCAACCCACTCTGCGGGGCTTCGCCGCCGCACTATACCCAGGTGGCACCCCAGGCCCCGGGCCCTCGACCCGCCCCCACTGCAGCTCTACGGAGCTAGTTAAAATCAATGACAAACCCGCCTCGTGCCTGTTCGATACAGGGTGTGAGCCAGACGGAATTACAAAACGGTTATTTGTCCGTGACTCCGACTTCACCGGCGATACCGTCAAGATTCAGAGCATATGGGGCCACGTGGAAACGCTCCCCACAGCATTAGTGCACATTGAATCCACCCAATATACGGGACCAGCGACGCTAGCGGTGCGAGAAGACCTGCCGTATGATGTCATTCTAGGCAAACGGTATGTCACCACATGTCACTCTGGCCCCCCTCCTCACCTTGCGTCGGTTGCCACCCGGGCACGCCCCGAACATAGCACCGCCCAGCCGACCCTAAATCCGTCCCATCAAGACTTCCTGAAGGCCCAACAGGAAGACCCTACCCTTAAAAGGCTGCTAAACGAAGCAAAGACTAATCAAGGCAACCCGGAGACAGCCCACTACTTTCTCAAAGGACAGCTACTATACAGACAGACGCCTCTCCCTGATGGAACAATAAGAAATCAACTAGTAGTTCCCTCCTCCTACCGTAAACAGGTCATGGAGACCGCCCATGACTCCGACTTGGGGGGCCACCAGGGCCAGAATGCCACCATAAGTAAGATAAAACATTATTATTTCTGGCCAGGTATGCACGTTGAAGTAAAACGCTCGGTCGAGTCCTGTCACCAGTGCCAACTTACATCACAGAAATACTGCACCCCACCCGTACCGTTAGTCCAGCCACCGGTGGTGGACACACCATTTCGAAGGGTTTCCGTTGACCTCGTGGGACCCCTCGACCGGACACGAAAAAGGAATGCCTACATTCTGTGCGTGATATGTCAAGCCACCAGCTGGCCCGAGGCGGTAGCACTCCCCTGTATAGATGCAAAACACGTGGCAGAAGCACTGTTCACCATTTTTACAAGGATTGGGTTCCCGGAGGAGTTGCTGTCCGATAACGGTACACAATTCACCGGTTCCCTTATGAAGAAAGTACTTAAGATCATGAATATAGCCCACCTCCGCACGTCCCCCTACCACCCCCAGGCAAACGGGCTGGTAGAGCGATTCAACCAGACACTGATAAACATGCTCCGGAAGGTGGCCGCAGGTCATTCGGACGAGTGGGACACGTACCTACATGCTGCACTTTTTGCCTACCGCACCGCTCCCCACGCAAGTTTAGGTTACTCCCCCTACGAGTTGATATTCGGGTCACAACCCCGGGGTCCCCTCGAACTCCTCCGCCGCACCTGGACAAAGGTCAACCCCCACCCTGAAGAGCTCACCGTTCACGCCTATGTCAAACAATTGGCTTCCCGACTCGAGGGCATTAGGAAGATAGCACGTTCACACTTACGGGAAGCCAGACAAAAACAGGAAAAATATTTCAACCGCCGGGCGAAGGAGCGCTCCTTCAAACCCGGGGACAAGGCCCTGCTACTACTCCCCTCCTCACAAAATAAACTCCAGCTGACATGGAAAGGGCCCTTATGTAGTCACAAACAAAGCCTCCCCCACAAACTACCTCGTAAAAATCGGCTCTCGAGAAAAGCTGTTCCACATCAATCTACTGAAAAGGTACGAGGACCGTTCCCCCTCCAACATTCCCCTTGTGGCCGTCGCTATAGCGGAGGAAACGGAGCCGGATGACACCCTCACCGCTTTTCCGTTATGCGGTAAAGAGTCAGTGGGTGACGTGGAAATCTGCCCCCGCCTGACCTCAAAACAAATGACTGAGGCGGAAGCCCTTCTAAAGACATTCTCTGATGTACTCACCGATCGCCCGGGCCGTACAACCTTGGAGAAGTTCTCTATGAAGGTCACAGACCCCAACCCTATTAATGTCAAACAATACCCCATCCCCCACTCAAAAGCAGAGCTGATAGAGAAGGAAATAGAGTCCTTGCTGGAGAATAAAATTATAACACCCTCCACCTCCCCTTACAACGCCCCTGTAGTGCTCGTACGGAAGTCCGATGGGACACACCGCATGTGCATCGACTTCCGAAGGCTAAATGCCGTGACAGAGTTCCAGGCAGAACCCATGCCTGACCCCGAAGTCCTTTTTGCAAACCTGGGAAATGCGCAATATTTCTCAAAGTTCGACCTAAGTAAGGGCTTCTTCCAAATAGAGGTGGAGGAAAGTTGCCGCCCTTACTTGGCCTTTAGTACTTCACAGGGCCACTTCGAGTTTCTCACCGTGCCGTTCGGCCTAAACAACTCGCCGTCGGTTTTCACACGCATGATGCGAAAACTCCTCCACCCGCTAGGCAAACAAGGAATATCTAATTTTGTGGACGACATATTGGTCGCTACTGACACCTGGGAAGAACACGTCGACCACGTGACCGCGCTGTTAAACAGACTACGGGAGGCGGGACTTACCGCCCGACCCTCCAAATGCATGGTTGGTTACGACCGCCTTAAGTTCCTAAAGCATATGATAGAACAAAACCGAATAATGCCCGACGAGCAGAAAGTCGAGAAACTCAGGTCAGCCCCTCCCCCCTCTACTAAAAAGGCAGTACGCTCGTTTTTAGGCCTGTGCGGATACTACCAAAAATTTGTTCCCAACTACAATGAAATCGCCGCCTCCCTCTCCGACCTCACACTCAAGAAATCACCCGAAAATGTAGTGTGGACCGACGAGTGCCAGAAGGCCTTCGAAAAGCTAAAGGCCGCCCTGACAAGCAAACCCATCCTACGAATACCAGATATGAAGCGCACATTCGTGCTAAAATGCGACTCCAGCATGAAATCTCTTGGGGCAGCCCTTCTTCAACCTGACCCCAAAAATAACAATCTTCTCTTCCCTATCGCGTACGCTAGCCGTAAGCTAAATCCTGCCCAACAAAACTACAGTGCCTCTGAACTCGAATGCCTTGCGATAGTCTATGGGGTTGAGAAATTCCACGCATACCTTTACGGCCGCCATTTCCTATTACACACTGACCACAAGCCCCTGACTTTCCTGGCTTGCGCAAAAAATCTGAACAGGCGACTCATGCGCTACTCGCTCACACTTTCCCAATACAGTTTCCAGACCATTTACCTAAGTGGCAAGGAACACCACCTGCCCGACTTTCTGTCCCGCTATTGTGAACCTCAGCCAGAATCAAATGACATGACCTGTAACAAATAGACAATAGACATACTCTTCTCTCGTTGAGTTCGCCTAGCTTAGGATTAGTACCGTAAGTCTATAGTAAAACAGACAATTGCACGTCTGACTAATTGTCTCGTAAAAGGGGGGATGGTGTGGTAAACTCACTAGAAGCGCCAGCGCTCAGCGTGGTGCCATGGCACTTATTCACTATGGCTCCAACCTATAAACTACAATTAATCCTGGCTCATTGCGGTGCTCACCAATGAATGAAGAATGTGTGACTGTATTTGTATCTTGTATCTTTATTTTGTATATATGAATGTACTTACTCTCTTCTATAACTGTTGTACATGCATCAATATATATATATTCCTTATATTATTATTATACAAGCTTAGTTATCTGCCCTTGTATATATTTAACATGTTTACACTCCCCTTGTATGTACAGTCTAAACCCCCCCACCCTCGCCAAGCCCTCCCTTTGATCCCCCTCTCGGCTACTGACCACTGGTCAAGATAAGCAACTTGCGTCTACACGCGAAATCTATTACAGTCGGCCCAGGTGGCCAGGGAAACCCCTCCCCCAAACTCTTCCCCCGTAAACTGACACATACGCAACAGCCCTCGTCGGTATGTATGGTATCAAAGAGATTTTGTATCCCTCCCCCGACCGCCCTCTTCTCCCCCCTCCCCATTGCCCCTACCCCCACAGAGGGCACTTCTTGGTTTACGATAGAAATAAGAAACGGGTATTGGGGCCTTAGACAAGGAACGAAACAGTCCTGTCTTCGGTCGATCCAAATATATACTGTTTACACTGTAAATTTGTGTTGTGGATTAACTTCTGCTATCTATCGTTTATGCCTAAATAAACAGTATTTGAAACTCATCCCAGCATTGAATCAATCATTGTGCTTGTGTCTGCTCACATATTAGCACTCGTGTCATATAGTAGTAAAAATTACCCTATTCAGTAGGCTTACAGCACCCGCCAGCCAAGCGGGATAACGGACTAAAATATAAATAATTCTAAGGCCCAAACTTCACTGTGACATCCCAATAATCAGCCTCTACACGAGCCAAACAACCACGTAGAGTGCCCGCCACGCTACAGCCCCTAATGTTGGATTTAAATAAAGAAATACTAATTAGTCAGTAATATTTATTGTATTACATAAGGTAACTTGTTTGGCATCCCTATTGAATCAAATTTGGAAACGGTTTTTAATTAAAGGGAGATAGTTAGCCTGATTTATTTGCGCGAATATTTATAATAATATGTTTCTTTTATAAAAGAATAAATAACTTAAAATTTATAACTTAAAATTAATCAAACTGTGAAAAGTAGTTGAAAATTATATAAATATTATATGACTAAAGAATTTATATATATTTCTTTAAACATTACATTAACTACCCAGTTTGTATATTTACTAAGTATCGATACTGCTTAACTTGTACTATTAACAAATCCCAGTCGTGTAATACAATAATTTAATGGGACATCTTAGTTATACTGAGATGAAAATAATATTATTTAAAATTTAAATTAACAGGGGTTAGAGCCCCATCTGGACTACCAAATGATAATGTTCAGATAATAATTACCATAAATAATATGTGAACGTTTAGTAATAAAATACTGTAATTGAAATAAATATAAATACATTCGCAATCAAATTAACCCTTATATTGTGGACCTTTCCCCTGGGTCTAACGGGGTCTCCACAGTACAATAAAGAAGAATAAGAAGAGAATGCAAATAAAAAATATGATAACAACAAACACGTTAACTTTGTATTCAATATAAAACGCTTTAACGATTTTCTCTATAAATCTCCTTTGCTTTTTGGCCTTGGTCTTGCTACGGAGTTCAATTAATTATCCTATAAAAAAAAGTAATTTTAAAAGTAAAGGCCTACTAGAGCAGGTTGACTTTTAGGGTGTTGGCACACTGAATGATTTAGAAAGTTTAGTTTGGCACACTGAATGATTTAGAAAGTTTAGTTTGGCACACTGAATGATTTAGAAAGTTTAGTTTGGCACATTGAATGATTTAGAAAGTTTAGTTTGGCACACAGAATGATTTAGAAAGTTTAGTTTGGCACACTGAATGATTTAGAAAGTTTAGTTTGGCACACAGAATGATTTAGAAAGTTTAGTTTGGCACACTGAATGACTTAGAAAGTTTAGTTTGGCACACTGTTAGCAAAAGTTTGCCCACTCCTGGCGTAGAGTCTTGTCATAAGATGATGATTAAAAGAAAGAAAAAAACGCCACAAAATAGAAACAATAGAAAGTGTTTTCCCATATTATTCGCTGGAGTTATTTACTGCATTGATCTTTTCTAAACAACACAACATCAACAATTCAAACCGTACGAACAAGTAATCCCCTCTCCCTCGTTTTCCCCGGCCCCCAATACGTGTGACTTTACTTATCCTAAGCCATCAGTCTAAATATAACTTACTGTAGTACGTGACTACACAGAACTCTTAAGATAACCAAAAAACTTAAAAGTAGTTTGAACTGAAAGAGCGGGACGAACTAGTGGATATTTGGTGCATAACGTAATAGAAAAAAAGAAACTTATACATCAGATATGTAGCCTATCTATCGACCACCTATTTGTTTATTCATTCACTTAATAATCTATCTATTTATCTGGTCTTTTTCTATCCATCATTCTCTAACTCTTTTTCCCCTTTTACATATTTCACAAGCTCTTAGTCTTTTTATATATCTCTGTCTCTCTCTATCTTTCAGTATCTGTCTATCCTTATCTTTCTTTATTATGGTTCCCTTTTTATCTTGCCCCTCCTCTCATTCTTTTGCTACTCTCTCTCTCTCTCTCTCTCTCTCTCTGTCGCTCTGTCTCTCTCTCTCTCTTTCTCTTTGAATGCAAACTCAAACTGATACGCCTTAAAGTCTTTATAACTGTCTTTAAAGTTATTATCGTATTATCTCTAAATCCCCATCTATCTCTCACAACAGTTTAAAAAAAAACAAACAACTTCGTTATAAAAAAAGATAAGGTTTTTGAAATAACAGTCTAAACAATAACAACGTTTTGAGTATATATTGCCTAAACAATTAAAGCAGATCACGTTGTTGTTTTTTTCGAACACATTCGAGTTGGCCTATACGTACAAATGTATGGTATTTAATAATAAAACCCTTCTCCCGTTCTGTCTGACTCCCCCCTTCCCCTATCCATATGATATATTATGGTATTCTTGATGTAGATTACTGAATTTGAGTCCTAAATTATTTTACCAGGAAAATTTTTTTTATATAATATGTTTAAGTTTATATTTGTAGATAAGGAAAAACAAAGGTTCTTACAAATTAGGCTGAATGGGCATAACATGGACATACATCTATAGTTAAACATGAACATACATCTATAGTTAAACATGGATATACATCTATAGTTAAACATGGACATACATTTATGGTTAAACATGAACATACATCTATAGTTAAACATGGATACAGGGCCCTCACATGCCATTGTGGCGCCCCAGGGCAAAAGTTTCTGCGCCGCCCCCTTGCATACTGTAACTGCTTTGTTTAGTGCATAGGTTTTTGGCTCATCACTCCCTATTTCAAATTTATATCTCTAACTGCTTACCCCCCCCCCCCCCGCCGCCCCGTCTCCCATCCCCAAATCCGAAGTTGAACTAATGAGTTCTAATTTGCCGCATACAATTTGTATAGGCCGACTAGATTTGTATGCAATTTTATCATCCTAAAAAGAGTTGAAATTTCATAAAAAGAGCTGAAATTAATACATTTGTTTAATTGTTGTTTAATAAATAATAATAAAAAAATATATTGCAAAAGAGGTTTTGAAAATAAAACAATTTTAAAGTGAAGCTTGTTCTTGGTTTGTTGCTAGTAGTTCTTCTACGTTCCAATAAATAGGGTGTGGAAATAGAATACATTTTTTTGCCAAAACCAAAAGACCTAGAGAAATTGATGGATGTCCTTTTGCAACCAAAAGTCGTGATTATAGTCCATTTCTGCATTCAATTTTTATTCCTTATTTGTTATTTATTCTTCTTGCAGTTGTAAAGGTAGGGCTGATTTTAATACTTCATCATTAGAAACAAAGGTCTAATAACCAATCAGGAATTTTCATGTTTATTAGATTATCTTTATATCGTCTGTTAAAGTAATCATTAATGTATTGAAGTAAGCTTGTCTTCGTCAGTTGTTCTTTATAAATTCAAGATTTCTGCGTCCAAAGTTGTGCTTGTACAATAGAAGGTTTGACAAAAATGCAAAAATACACTCTTTGTCTTCTTTTAAAATTAAGGTCAGTTTCCTGAAATCATTTTTTAAAACTTTTTTAATTCAAATAAATAAGGAATATCAGTTTTCAATTGTACGTGATTTTTTTCTCAAATAATTGTCTTCGGTTCCCAAAAACTATAGCATCAAAACAAATATCCATACAATATATTTAAACTTTAGATGACTAGCGTATCTAACAACCTTTTTGTAATCCTTATTTATAATTCTTTAAAAATTCTGCCTAACTCTCTGAACAATCTATCATTGAATGCGTCACTTTTGTTTTGTTATCTGCAGTAATTACGTATTGTAGTGAGTAATGCAGGCGATAACTGAGATTTTTAGCAAATTAATGTTGTCGATGAATCAAACACAGCTAATACATCTGGCAGAGATTTATTTAATTATGACATCAAGCTATGATAGAATCCATACCATCGTCGATGGAAGAATTTCTTTTTTCCCTAAAAAGTATTCTAGTTAAAGTAATATAATTTGCCTTTAGTGTCCTTAATTATTTTTCTTTAGCAAATCTAGCAAAATGTTCTCTTCTATAATAAAAAGAAACATAACGTTTAATTATTCAGATAGCGTGGACTCCCATCAAGTTGTAAGAATGTGGAAAGTTTGTAGGTACTCACACAATATACTCTCACTTCATCACGTGTCATTTCATTAATTCGTCTCAGCATAATGGTTTTGCTCAACTTATATTTCTTTAATAGGTCGTTATCAAAACTGTTTTTTATAAATCAAAGGCTATACAAATCTAATTTATTCAAATTAAAACCAAAACAATCTGAATGAAACTGTGATAATGAACAAAAGCACCGAACTTCGTTTTCTAACGAGCTGAACCAGATATTTAATGTATACTCACCCTAGACCCTACTTCCTCTTCTAAAAATCTAATCACCGCCCCCAACTGCATTTCTCAGATACAGTCTAAATATAGCAATAGATCAAGGTTAAGTACAGAATGGGCTTTATATGACTTTTACGTCACAATTACACAGTAGACATAAGTCGATAAAGCCTTTGTTAAAGCTCAAGATTACCCTTCTTATACGTGGAGCAGATTTTAATTTTAGTAATTAAAAAATCAGTGGTGTTGAATCTATTTCAAGTAGGCTACTTTCGTACCGCCCACTGGCCCTTCAGCGATCACTACTGCTGCCGGGAACATCAGCGCCCCCCTCCCAGAGCTTAATTAATTATTATGATTAACGAAATTTTTAAATGCAATTTTATGAAACCTTTGTGAGCCTATTAGAAACTGAAACATTTGTATAAAACAGTTTGAGTGTAATTAAATAAGAAGTCAACTTCTACTAATCTATATTTATTCATTCTTCCTTTTGTTTACAATTTGTGTTTCAAATTTTATTGCCCCTCAACTCTCATAAAATTTCTGGTATGAATTTAGGCTAAATGTGCCGCCCCCCTAGAAGTGCCGCCCCCGGGCATTTGCCCCCCTCTGCCCTCCCCCATGTGAGGGCACTGCATGGATATACATATATAGTTAAAAATGGATATACATCTATAGTTTAACATAAATATACATCTATAGCTTATACATCTATAGCTTATTAAACAATAAGAAAGTGTTATAGAAAATTATTTTTTTTACAAACAATTTTGCGAATGCAAATAACATTTATAAACAACTGTTAATGTCATACAACTGTCTGAAGAGACTTTGGTTTATCATCCACATCTCGTTCCCCACTGTTCAAACAAGAAAAATGCCTTATTTAATTTTGATAAACATTGGATGAACAGTACAAACAATACAATCAGACAAAACAAACAAAGCTGTTTAAAATACAAAACTTCAATTATAAAATATTTAAAATTCCATCAGTATTTACTAGTTTTTTTAATGACACAACAAAGGATTGTAAGTTTTATTGTATAAAATCATCTTCCTTAATCGTATGCCATGATAATATGCTATAAATATGATCTACTTTTCCCAAAACCAGACGAAATAGAAACAAGAACAATTTTCTCTGTGGTTTCCCACAGGCTATTTCTAGTATCAGTGACGTAGACAGGTTTTGAAGCTAGGGGGGGCGAAATTTTAGGAAAAAGGCCCCACTTTTGGAATTTTTTCCAGATTAATAGAATAAATAAGAATACGTACGTATAAAGTGTTATAAGAAACCCTTTGCCTCGGGATACACATACTGTATAATAGTGCAGTTTTTATTTAACCATTCACGATTAATTTTCTAGCATCTAATAGTGATGGGAATTTCTTCAAAATTGATAACATTTACTACCTATTTTCGGGATGAACATCTAGTATCGAAAAGTATTTATAGAATCAACGCGAATGCTCTATAGCAGGGGTCGGCACGCGTACCAGACTTGGCACGCAGAACGATTTTCAGTGGCACGCAAAAGACCTCCAAGAATATTGTTTAATACAAGTGAAAACAACGTGTGTCAGCATAATTAGTGGGTGCTGCATTGCGAACTACATGGGAATCACACTTGCACGTCAACTGTTTTAGTTCAGGAATGTTTGTATGCAAAGCTCCCGTCATTGGACTTGCAATCTGGGATTGAATATATTGTTAAGATAGTCAATTGTATAGTTTTTCAAGTCTCTTCTAGAAGAAAGTCATACGGAGTATAGGTAAAGTATTGGATATATTCTTTTCTTGTCTGGAAGCAATTAATATGTATTTTAATGGGGAAAAAAAATCCGTTATTGAATGAGGAAAACTGACTGTTGAAGCCAATGTTTCTGTATGACTTGGCGACACGTTTCAGTGAGTTAAACTTCCTTTACAAGACTGGGTCCAAAAGCACTTGAAATGTTGGGCTACTTGTTGACGTCTTCGGAGGCGTGGGTTCGAATCCCACCGCTGCCACCAATCTGTTGACGTCCTTAATTATTGTTGGACCATCAATTTATATTATTAGTCTCTTCAGAGTGTTTCTGCTACAGTTGCTGAATTATTTGCTATCAAACATTGAAACAGACGACTTCACCACAATAAATATTTGAACTTGTAATTAAATAAAGGAACTCCTTGTTGCAGCATATGTAATTTATTAATATTATTAACTGTTCACATACATGAAAACAAATATAGATTATAGTAGCAACATAATATACATTTTTACTAATGGTCTCTGAGTCTAATTATACGTGCGTTCCATTACAAGCTATCGGTGAGACTCTAGAGTAAGCATGGCCAGTCATGTGACTATCCACTTCCTATATATTTAGTAATACTCTAGGTTTCTCTTTTATTTTATATTCAAAGATGGGTTTTATTTCGAGTTTTTAATTCCCACATGAGTCACTACCCATATATTATTTACTTGCTCCATAGCACTACTGGAATGGATTTGCATTGAAACTGTGCATATCTTTCCGTAAAATCAATTTCAAAACATTTAACTCTTTCCCTAATTTAAGGCAAATTAAGATAGATGAGCATTTTTAGAAGTGCACTAGTTCTATTATTCTTTACATTAAAATTTTTAATATGTTTCTTTGTTTTATTGTTTTCTTTTTAAAATAATAAATGACTTACAATTTATAACTACAAAATGATCACATTTTTCAAGATAAATGAACATTATATAAATATTTTATGACTAAAGAATGTATATGTACATTTTTAAACGTCAAAATAACTACCCAGTTTGTATAATTATTAAGTATCTCTTCTTCATAATTGTAATGAGAATGGAATTGTAATTTCGGGTTAAAATAATAAGTGATATATTAATTTTCCTCATTTAAAAAAAAAAAAAAAAAAGATATATTAATTCTCGGCCTTTTGGCAAAGTTCGATCACTCTGGCTTCCTCACACAATGTGTAGATCTTTTCCGCCTTGTGCGATTAGATTTTTCACAACTGTGTAGGAGGTCTGAGTTACACCACCCCCCGAGCTACGGCTCTCAAAAACTAAACGATGCCTAGTAGGCCCAAAGGAGGGGCAAGGAGATCAAACTCCGCCGCGCCTCCTACCGGAGAAAAAAAAAAAAGTAATTCTCAGTAATTTTGAGATCAAACATGAAAACCATTTCATCTATTACTATAGATCTATCGAATATAGTTTCTTGACAACTAAATTCAAATGTTGATAACTATGAATGTTTAAGTTGAGTAATGAAATTAGGTATCAGCTATGAATGGATTTTTTTTTAAATGCTCATAATAACAAACTGGTTAATTTTTTATAAAATATAAAACGCTTTAATGATTTTCTCTATAACGCTCCTTTTCTTTTGGTCTTGGTACGGCACTAAATAAATTGTCTTATAAAAATAATATAGTTGATCAGTTTGACTTTCACGCTGTTGGCACGCTGACTGATTCAAAATGATTGTAATAAATTAAATTGTTGAAATGCAATTTAAAGAAAAAAATTAGAAACAGCATAAATTGTGCTTCGTGGCTTGTTAAAATTATTAGTTAAATAATTTTTTTCCCAAAAAGGCCCTTTTTTTCGAAAA